>CM031955.1:36554683-36565280 GCA_018749465.1 Paracanthobrama guichenoti
CAGCATTAAAGTCCTCATGAAATCAAAATGGACCCTATTTACTTTGTTAGCACATGTTAAAGGTCTTCGGGTGAACAGTTAATCCGTGCAAGTTAATACACAGAAAAAAAATAGTTTGACGCAGTAATCTTTAACCAAAGTCTGAAAAGTAACTTCTGGTCTGGAAACGGCGTTCCTTCTCAGATGATGTCAGTTTGAGGGCTTAGGTTTGAAAATGCGTAACCACTCCCCTCCAGCCGTTAGTCCACTATGAGCCGAGAGATGGAGAGGAGGAGCGCTGAAGTCAAACCCTGCCATCTATTCAGTATTCCCTTTCACTTGGAAATGCGTCACAGCACTGAAGAAAACTCGCTTGATACTTCCGGTTCACTGGGACTTTAAACTGTAGACCTTATGTAGCCCCGCCCCTTCAGCCATAGCTCCTCCCCTTTTCAGCACCGCGCTCGTTGATGTGTTCCGTCTTCCAGTTTGTATTTACGGCATGAAGGTAAGATCTTACGGATTTATGAATGTAGCTCGTTTTAAAATCTTCCCTTGACATCCGCTTCAAACATTACAATGACCATGGTAACTTTCCTTAACTCTACAATGAGTCAGTCCTCTTCGACAGCGAAGCCATAGAAAGATACAGAGCTACCAACGCCACTGGGACCTTTAGCCAAAAAAACAAGCGCAACGGCTAAAGCTAACGCTTTGGCGGTAAACAGGGAAGGAGACAAGAGGCCATTTTTTAATGGATGTCAATGGAGGAGAGGCTTCACTACGCAGAATAAACAGCTTTTGTGAGGAAATAGCTTATCATTTAATGATTGTTGGGAACTATACATGTACATTTTACCTTGATAAAAATGAGAAAGCAGAGGAACCTAATATCACAACAGATAGGACAGCAAATGTGTAGCGGTATTTAATTATAGGCGTTGTGTAATATTGAGTGATATTGTATATTGTCTAAAGAAAATAAACGATATTGATGTTTTCTTTCTTTGGCTTTCAGGTTTTACCAATTATAATAAGACTTGAATGGCTATGACTGCCATGCACTATGATACTGATATAATGCATTTTAATGAATAAAGAGAAAATAAATAAGTTAATTATAAATATTGTAATATATTATGTTATTGATAATGAAAAAATAAATAAAATAACAATGTGTTTTCTCTATGGTTTCAACAAATGAATTAGACTTAAATTTCAATTATTTATGACTTATGTATGCATAATGATAACACTTTTGAATAAAATATAAATATTTTAATAAATAAATGTATTCTTTCTATGGCTTCCAAATTTCAACAATTAAACTACAATAAAATTTTTAGTGCCTATCACTGCTATGCATGCCCAATAAAGCTGTTTTTTAATGAACACACACTCACCTAAAGGATTATTAGGAACACCTGTTCAATTTCTCATTAATGCAATTATCTAATCAACCAATCACATGGCAGTTGCTTCAATGCATTTAGGGGTGTGGTCCTGGTCAAGACAATCTCCTGAACTCCAAACTGAATGTCAGAATGGGAAAGAAAGGTGATTTAAGCAATTTTGAGCGTGGCATGGTTGTTGGTGCCAGACGGGCCGGTCTGAGTATTTCACAATCTGCTCAGTTACTGGGATTTTCCACTGGGAACCATTTCTAGGGTTTACAAAGAATGGTGTGAAAAGGGAAAAACATCCAGTATGTGGCAGCCCTGTGGGCGAAAATGCTTTGTTGATGCTAGAGGTCAGAGGAGAATGGGCCGACTGATTCAAGCTGATAGAAGAGCAACTTTGACTGAAATAACCACTCATTACAACCGAGGTAGGCAGCGAAGCATTTGTGAAGCCACAACACGCACAACCTTGAGGCGGATGGGCTACAACAGCAGAAGACCCCACCGGGTACCACTCATCTCCACTACAAATAGGAAAAAGAGGCTACAATTTGCACAAGCTCACCAAAATTGGACAGTTGAAGACTGGAAAAATGTTGCCTGGTCTGATGAGTCTCGATTTCTGTTGAGACATTCAGATGGTAGAGTCAGAATTTGGCGTAAACAGAATGAGAACATGGATCCATCATGCCTTGTTACCACTGTGCAGGCTGGTGGTGGTGGTGTAATGGTGTGGGGGATGTTTTCTTGGCACACTTTCTAGGCGAAAGGGGGTCAAACACAGTATTAGTATGGTGCTCCTAATAATCCTTTAGGTGAGTGTATTTAACGTGCACTGTAGTGACGTAAGAGTTTGCACTCTTTTTACCGCTCAGTCCTACTGTATGTTTACTAGCTATGTAACACTAAATATAGAACATTATTCAAAACGTAAACTGTAACTCATAAAACTCTGAACACTGGCCACTGCCATTATATGATAAGCTGAGACGGCTCACGTGATCCAAATTAGCCGTTACGCTTTCTCCGATGTTAAAACCCCAGACCCTCTCATCTCCCTATAATCCCTGGAGCTACCACAAAAACAGAAGTTCATAGACAATTATAAAGATGTCTGCGCGCTTGTTTCTCTGGCACATAAGGTCTGTATGCAGTTACACATTTACAGTATCAGAACACGCGCATCTGTGAATCTCCACACCCCACAAATAACATACAATCCAATGAACAACAACTGAGTGTCTGTGTGTGTGTGAGTGTGTGTGTGGCTGCCGTTCCTCTGCTGTGATGTTGTTTTCGTCATGGCCTCTAGCATTCATACTCATGTTGACATGTGGCTTTAATCCAGCCATTCCCAAACATGTTTCTCTATCTCTCAAACTTCTTCTTGGTGATTGTAATAATACACTGTAAACCCTAACGTTCAAAATAATGAATTGGTTTGAGTAGAGCCAACTCAAATTAAACAAATTAGTTAAATCAACTGAACTTTTATGAGTATTTAGAACTTTCTTTTTCTTTGAGTTCTCAAAACTGACACATTTTAAGTAATCTGAATTGTTTCATTGTTTTTAGTTTTATGAACTCAATTTAATTTAATTTAAAATTTAATTTATTTAACTAAACTTAAATTTAACTGAAACTGGGCTGGGATTTATATTTCTCAGCATGCTTTAATTGCCATGACACTCAAAAGGACAGTAAATGCTAGAATTAATTGTTATATTGTGTTTTTTTTGTGCAAGATTAATGTTAAGTGGGAGATTCTGTAGTGTTTAGTGTTTTGTTATGCTAGTTTTGAAGATGTTCTGTTATGTTGGTTTTTGGGGGAGTATATGTTAAATGTTTTATATTGCTGTACTCATTCAGTAAGTGCTATGCTAATGATACAAAAGCATTGTGTAACCAATTTGCAAGGTGGCATTTATTGAATTAGCTAATTAAATCTAGTTTCCACTACTAAAAATGTGAGATTACATGTATGAATTAGTTCAGAAAAAGTTAAATTTTATTTAGTTTGTTTGGTTTTGCCAACTTATTCAGGTTTACAGAGTATGATAAATGACTTTATACAGTTTTAGTGCTGGTGGAAGAGAAACCATAAAGACAAGGAAACAGTTTTAATCTACACAACACATGCTGGGTTAAAAACAACTAAAGTTGGGTTGAAAATGGACAAACCCAGCAATTTGGTTGTTTTAACGCAGTAAATGGGTTGTTTTAACCCAGCGGTTGGGTTAAATGTTTGCTTAAAACAACCCAATCGCTAGGTTAAAACAACCCAATCGCTGAGTTAAAACAACCCAATCAATCACTGAGTTAAAACAACCCAATCAATCGCTGAGTTGAAACAACCCAATCAATCGCTGAGTTGAAACAACGCAGTCAATCACTGGCTTAAAACAACCCAATCAATCGCTGAGTTGAAACAACCCAATCAATCGCTGAGTTGAAACAACCCAATCAATCGCTGAGTTGAAACAACCCAATCAATCGCTGAGTTGAAACAACCCAGTCAATCACTGGATTAAAACAACCCAATTGCTGAGTTGAAACAACCCAATCAAGCGCTGAGTTAAAACAACCCAATCAATCGCTGAGTTGAAACAACCTAATCAATCGCTGAGTTGAAACAACCCAGTCAATCACTGGCTTAAAACAACTCAATCGCTGGGTTAAAACAACTCAATCGCTGAGTTAAAACAACCCAATCGCTAGGTTAAAACAACCCAATCAATCGCTGATTTAAAACAACCCAATCAATCGCTGATTTAAAACAACCCAATCAATCGCTGAGTTAAAACAACCCAATCAATCGCTGAGTTGAAACAACCCAATCAATCGCTGAGTTGAAACAACCTAATCGATGGGTTAAAACAACCCAGTCACTGAGTTAAAACAACCCAATCAATCGCTGAGTTGAAACAACCCAATCGCTGAGTTAAAACAACCCAATCGCTGAGTTAAAACAACCCAATCGCTTGGTTAAAACAACCCAATCGCCGCTGAGTTAAATAACTCAATCGCTGGGTTAAAACAACCCAATCGCTGAGTTAAAACAACCCAATCGCTGAGTTAAAACAACCCAATCGCTGGGTTAAAATAACTCAATCGCTGGGTTTGTCCCATTTTAACCCAGCATTTTTTTAGAGTGAACACCGAGACTAATTTGACCACTGCAAAAACAAGTGTGCATGATTTAATATATTAATCTAACTTTCCTTAACAAGCTTCAGTCAGTCAGACAGAGAGAATCAGACACAGCGATGATGTCATAACGCATGATCTAACTCCAAGGCTAGATGATTGGATCATACATTTTCCCCTAATTTGGGGGTAATTAAATGAACAGTGCTCCTTCTCTGCACACTGTAATTCAAAAGGGACCGCTGTGACCGACCCCTAATCTTCCTCTGCTAGCCACAGTCGTTTCCTGTCAATTCTCTCGTTTCTTTAAGGAAGTAAACACAGTAAAAATTCCTACTTTAAGATAGTACACTAATTCATGTTTGATTTCAAGTTTTATGCCTAAAGGAATGAATAGTACCGTGTTTAAAATGTCATTTACTCACATGTGATGAAAATCAAGGCGTAGAAAAGTTTCACAGGTGTGTTCTGATCGATCACTGATAGCAGGGAAACTATTCTAAAAGCAAATACTAAACTGCTACTAACCATATAAGAGCAAAATAATACATATAATAATAATAATAATAATAATAATAATAATAATAATACATTTTTGTGTGCACATTCATACCACTATTGTAATATAGTTAAGTAATAGTAATACAATATTTTGGCCATTTAATTTGATTTATTATTGTATTTTATATATATATATATATATATATATATATATATATATATATATATATATATATATATATATATATATATATATATATATATATATATATAATATATATATTTAAATAATATAAATAAAATTTAATTAAAACTTTAGTAACTGAATAGCAATGGCCTGGAAAGTACCAGGCTTTTTATTTGATTTTATTTATTTATTTTTATTTACTTTGTTTTGTTTTTTACAGTGTTATTTAATATTATTTATATTGTATTTAGTGCTGTCAAATCGATTAATGATATAATATATATATACACATATATTATATAAACAAAAACGTTTGTGCTGGATAGGATTAATCGATTTGACAGCACTATTTGTTATACACTTTTTATTAATATTTTGAATTCGCTTTTATTTTTATATTTCATTTCACATTTTGTTTCTATTATTTGTTTACTTTTTAATATTACTATTTAGGTTTAATTTATTTTAGAATTCAGTTTGTTGTAATTTGAAGAACTTAAACTTATTTCAGTAGTTGCCAGTGTAACATCTCTAAACTTTGCCTAATATTTCAGTGAACATCATGTTTTAGTTTTAGTTAATAATCCTGCATTGCTGGTAAATCACACTTCTGCTGTCGTTTATGCGTTGTTGATTTCCCTTTTCACCCTGCCTCATGTTAATATTTTTGCTGCTGTTGGCCCTCTGCTGTTTCTGTTCTAGTTCATGTTTGATTTTAAAGACATTTTGCTTTTGTACAATATACAATTTTGATACTGTGCTCAATGTCCAATGTGTTGTTCTGATGCAAAACCACTGATCTAAATTGTATAAGGTCTTAGGCCATTGTTGTATACCAGTGAAGCAATTAACAGAAGTATTTCATGCACTTTAAAATTTGCCTGCAAGTACGATATTGAAAAGCGAGCCATCAGCTGTGTGGGATTTAAACATGTGACTGGAGCAACTGGCGCTCTGAATTCAGCAGGATAACAAATGCTGAGCCCTGCGTTCTCCAGTTGTCTGAGGTTCCCGTCTGTCACCGTCTGTCTCAGCGCTGACCCGTACAGCACACAAACATTTGTCCGGTACTGTAAAGACGAAGAGAAAAATATTTGCTTTCACAATATTTGTTGCAAACCTGCAGAACACCTTAGTAACTGAATAACAATGGCCTGGAAAGTACCAGCATCGCAATAGTGGCTTATTATTTTATTTTATTTTAGAATTTTTTAAAATATTTTTAATATTTAATTTTATTATTTAATTAAATTTTTTATATTTTATTTTGAAATAAAATATAAAAAATGAAATAATAAATAAAATAAAATATTTTATTTGAATGGTTTATGTCCAGGAGCTCATCTGTTATCTTTTTATTGCCCTAGATGATGTTTTGGAGGTTCAGACGATGGCAGGAAGAGAATAACAGAGACTTCAGAGACCTAAGAGAGCCGTTTGTATGGTTGCTTCAACTCAATTCAACTCAGCTCAGCTCAGCTCAGTTCAACTCAGCTCAGCTCAACTCAACTCAACTCAGCTCAGCTCAGCTCAGCTCAGCTCAACTCAACTCAACTCAGCTCAGCTCAACTCAACTCAACTCAGCTCAGCTCAGCTCAGCTCAGCTCAGCTCAGCTCAACTCAACTCAGCTCAGCTCAGCTCAGCTCAGCTCAACTCAGCTCAGCTCAACTCAACTCAACTCAACTCAGCTCAGCTCAGCTCAACTCAACTCAGCTCAGCTCAACTCAACTCAACTCAGCTCAACTCAACTCAACTCAACTCAGCTCAACTCAGCTCAGCTCAGCTCAGCTGAACTCAACTCAGCTCAACTCAGCTCAGCTCAACTCAGCTCAGCTCAGCTCAGCTCAACTCAACTCAACTCAACTCAACTCAGCTCAACTCAACTCAGCTCAACTCAACTCAGCTCAGCTCAACTCAACTCAACTCAACTCAACTCAACTCAACTCAACTCAACTCAGCTCAGCTCAGCTCAACTCAACTCAACTCAGCTCAGCTCAGCTCAGCTCAACTCAACTAAACTCAACTAAACTCAACTCAACTCAACTCAACTCAACTCAACTCAACTCAACTAAACTCAACTAAACTCAACTAAACTCAACTCAACTCAGCTCAACTCAGCTCAGCTCAGCTCAGCTGAACTCAACTCAACTCAGCTCAGCTCAGCTCAGCTCAGCTCAGCTCAGCTCAACTCAACTCAACTCAGCTCAGCTCAGCTCAGCTCAGCTCAACTCAGCTCAACTCAGCTCAGCTCAGCTGAACTGAACTGAACTCAACTCAACTCAACTCAGCTCAGCTCAGCTGAACTCAGCTCAGCTCAGCTCAGCTCAGCTCAGCTCAGCTCAGCTCAGCTCAGCTCAGCTGAACTCAACTCAACTCAGCTCAGCTCAGCTGAACTCAGCTCAGCTCAGCTCAGCTGAACTCAACTCAACTCAACTCAACTCAGCCTAACTCAGCTCAGCTCAGCTCAGCTCAACTCAACTCAACTCAACTCAGCTCAGCTCAGCTCAGCTCAACTCAACTCAACTCAGCTCAGCTCAGCTCAGCTCAACTCAACTCAACTCAGCTCAGCTCAGCTCAGCTCAGCTCAGCTCAACTCAACTCAAATGTATTTATACAGCTCTTCACAATACACACCGTTTCAAAGCCGCTTTACAGAAAATCATGATGTTTATTGCTTACCTTAATATCTTCATGTCACCTTTAGCAGATTAGAGCTGGACGATAATATAGTTCATATTTTGCAATGAAAGCTTGATGTCAGAAAAATACAATTAATTCAAATGGAAAGCAAGATGATCTTCTCTGGCCCCAGCATAAGCTCACTTCATTTGATACATTTTTCAGGAAACAATACTTAATATCTTAAGTCATTTTGCTTCTCAAGTAAATGTATCTTGACTTAAGAATGTTTGGATATTTGTATTGGAAATCAAGATCATTTTTTGAAGTGTTATCAAACACACGGACACAGACTAATAGGAATGTTGAGGATGCTTTTCGCCAAAATGGCTCCGTACCATTTTGCGTCATCTAGAGTACAGCACGACTTCACTCCGGCTCTCTGATTAGAGCTAACAGGCTGTAAACATTTCCTGCGATTAAAACGTCATACCTGTTGGGTGAGAAATGCGAGAAACACTCGCAGGCCTCGTTGAGTCTGCGCCTCGACAGCTGTGTGCGCGTGTTTAATGAAACCTCTTGGTGTTTCTAGTAAACCTCCAGTCCTCAGCTACATCATCATCACTTAATGAAGGCTGAAGCCACCTGACCGGCCGATGACATCATGGGTCAGAGGTTAAACCCTCTATCAAAGTGATTGAAGGGGGTAAAAAGTCTAGCATTACATAGATCACCGCAGAACGTGACTGAATGTTGAATGACCTCATGCTGGTCCATTTCCTCTTCGCTTGATTGCCACCCGAGGCGGACTTTATATTGAGATGAATATTATACTCTGAGAGGTTTTTAATGCATTGCATCAGGGTTATTGTAGTTAACAAAAAAATAATTGGGTTGTTTCAACCCATGTTTGGGTCAAATATGGGTAAACCCAATTTAAAAATTTAAACCAACATTTGGATTTGTCCATATTTGACCCAAAATATTTGACTAAATTTTTTTAGAGTGTGTAAAATATTTTTGCTATTTAAAAATAAAATAAAGTACTAAAAATGTCAAAATATCAATTCAAGTCACCTTTATTTCTATAGCAATTTATACAATACAGTTGAATTCAAAGCAGCTTTACAATATAAACAAGAAAATAAAATAATTAATGTTGCAAAGTTATGAAATGAATGCAGCTCTAAAAAGACAATAGTGTAAATAATTCCTCCGATGGCACAAATATCGTAATTTTGCTTCATCTGAGGATTTTTTGGCCAGAGGCTAAAGACTACAGCCAGTAGGAGGAGCTAGTTCTGCATGTCATCAACCCGCCCACAGGGGGTGGGATCTCACTCACAGAATGTGTATGCGTAAGATTTTTTCCAGAAATAAAATGCATAGTTTTCTCATCTCAGGGGGACATGAGAGGGGAAAGTACGATCATTTGAATATACTACCGGGTTCCTACTGATACAAAGCTTAATGCTAAATCACTGAAGTAACCCTTTAACCATAGCATCAGTGAACAGAGTAATATCAAAGATAGTGACATCCTTAAAACGGAAAAGTCTTATCACTTTTGACACGACAAGATTCCAATGAAATCCTGAGTTCATCCGTCAAATCTTCATTAATAATCTCATAATTTGCCAGCAGGTTTATTAGGCTGCTGTCACTTTAAGACCTGACGCACGGATCCATTACACTGTTACACATGCGTTTTCTTTCTCAGCTGTGTTTATGTGAATACTCGCCAAGCATTTTGGCATTATTTTGTGTGTGTTTGACTGTTTAAGTGCAATAAGCAGTGAAAAAGAACTCAATTTAGTCCTGAGAGGCGGCTTTATATGCGGCACTTTGGGTGTGAGCACAAAATCTGCGGGAATGAGTAAAATTATGTGCAATACGCACAATCCCACGCCGAAATTCAACCCCTGTAACACAACAATATTCATCCAGTGCAAATGAATCCAGACGTCGTCTCTTTCAGGGAAGACCTTGCATTTTCCAACATGACAATGCCAGACCACATACTGCATCAATTACAACATCATGGCTGCGTAGAAGGAGGATCCGGGGACTGAAATGGCCAGCCTGCAGTCCAGATCTTTCACCCATAGAAAACATTTGAGCATCATAAAGAGGAAGATGCCACAAAGAAGACCTAAGACAGTTGAGCAACTAGAAGCCTGTATTAGACAAGAATGGGACAACATTCCTATTCCTAAACTTGAGCAACTTGTCTCCTCAGTGCCCAGACGTTTGCAGACTGTTAGAAGAAGAGGGGAATGTAACTGTATTAAGGACTCAAATACAGGACTGATAGCCGTATTCTGCTGCTGGGTGAATGTGGCTGTAGGATCTTTTCACTCATTTCCATTTGCCAAGTCTGATAGCTTAGAATAGCAATGGCACACCTATACTCAGTGGTGGGCGTATGGGTCCGAATGTCTCCAGCTGACTTCCGATTGAGACGAATATAGTTGTGATATTCAGTGAGTAACACAAAAGCCCTGTTCTTGCGATACAGAGATCTATTGACTGTACTTGCACAGGCTTGAGCGCTGCATTATTTCAGCCCTGCTGTCTGGTTTCTTCCCCTCTGGTGCCGCTGATTGTAAATGGACACATTGTTCTTGTTTTAAATTTGGATCTGAGAGAACGATCTTGAGAAATGTCTATGCGTCTGACCACAAATCAAAAGTAGAGCATTTCGTCATTTGGCAATTCTGAGACTCACAGATGTTTCATTTCAGTCGTTTAAGATGGTTATCA
>CM031955.1:36596677-36619177 GCA_018749465.1 Paracanthobrama guichenoti
AAATGAATGCAGCTCTAAAAAGACAATAGTGTAAATAATTCCTCCGATGGCACAAATATCGTAATTTTGCTTCATCTGAGGATTTTTGGCCAGAGGCTAAAGACTACAGCCAGTAGGAGGAGCTAGTTCTGCATGTCATCAACCCGCCCACAGGGGTGGGATCTCACTCACAGAATGTGTATGCGTAAGATTTTTTCCAGAAATAAATGCATAGTTTTCTCATCTCAGGGGACATGAGAGGAAAGTACGATCATTTGAATATACTACCGGGTTCCTACTGATACAAAGCTTAATGCTAAATCACTGAAGTAACCCTTTAACCATAGCATCAGTGAACAGAGTAATATCAAAGATAGTGACATCCTTAAAACGGAAAAGTCTTATCACTTTTGACACGACAAGATTCCAATGAAATCCTGAGTTCATCCGTCAAATCTTCATTAATAATCTCATAATTTGCCAGCAGGTTTATTAGGCTGCTGTCACTTTAAGACCTGACGACGGATCCATTACACTGTTACACATGCGTTTTCTTTCTCAGCTGTGTTTATGTGAATACTCGCCAAGCATTTTGGCATTATTTTTGTGTGTGTTTGACTGTTTAAGTGCAATAAGCAGTGAAAAAGAACTCAATTTAGTCCTGAGAGGCGGCTTTATATGCGGCACTTTGGGTGTGAGCACAAAATCTGCATGGAATGAGTAAAATTATGTGCACACGCACAATCCACGCTGAAATTCAACCCCTGTAACACAACAATATTCATCCAGTGCAAATGAATCCAGACGCCGCCTCTTTCAGGGAAGACCTTGCATTTTCCAACATGACAATGCCAGACCACATACTGCATCAATTACAACATCATGGCTGCGTGAGAAGGAGGATCCGGGACTGAAATGGCCAGCCTGCAGTCCAGATCTTTCACCCATAGAAAACATTTGAGCATCATAAAGAGGAAGATGCCACAAAGAAGACCTAAGACAGTTGAGCAACTAGAAGCCTGTATTAGACAAGAATGGGACAACATTCCTATTCCTAAACTTGAGCAACTTGTCTCCTCAGTGCCCAGACGCTTGCAGACTGTTAGAAGAAGAGGGGAATGTAACTGTATTAAGGACTCAAATACAGGACTGATAGCCGATTTCTGCTGCTGGGTGAATGTGGCTGTAGGATCTTTCACTCATTTCCATTTGCCAAGTCTGATAGCTTAGAATAGCAATGGCACACCTATACTCAGTGGTGGGCGTATGGGTCCGAATGTCTCCAGCTGACTTCCGATTGAGACGAATATAGTTGTGATATTCAGTGAGTAACACAAAAGCCCTGTTCTTGCGATACAGAGATCTATTGACTGTACTTGCACAGGCTTGAGCGCTGCATTATTTCAGCCCTGCTGTCTGGTTTCTTCCCCTCTGGTGCCGCTGATTGTAAATGGACACATTGTTCTTGTTTTAAATTTGGATCTGAGAGAACGATCTTGAGAAATGTCTATGCGTCTGACCACAAATCAAAAGTAGAGCATTTCGTCATTTGGCAATTCTGAGACTCACAGATGTTTCATTTCAGTCGTTTAAGATGGTTATCAGCAAGGCCGGCATGTTTGAAACATTTATTTATTTATTTGATTTTTTTATCAAAAGCTGGTATGTTTGAAATATTTTCCACTTTTTTATTATTTATTTAATTTTATTTTTATATTTTATTTTATTTTTATTTTTGCAAAAGCTACATTTCATTGGCAGGAATTATTACTGCATGCTTTATTGTTGTGCATTTGGTAAATAAACTGAGATCCATCTACAATAATATTATACCATTATTATTATTATTATTACTATAGAGTGCCTCTAATAAACAAAGGACACATTTTAAATAATAATAAAATAAAAAATAAAAAATATGACAAATATACAAGTTGGCCGTTTGAGGACCATTTATAGTAATTATTAATACAGAAGAATACTTGAACGCAAACCCTTTAAGTATGCAATTTAAGTAACTATCTTTCTCAGCAACATTTTCTTCAAAACAGTTGGTCCATGATGACATGAAGAGAAAACTGACCGTGGAGGAGGACAGTCTGCTTTAATGTCCAATGCTTTATGACGCACAGGCCGGTAAATCAAGTTTGCGTATCTAGAATTGTTTGCAGTCACATACTTGAGTATACTGGCCTTAAATGTTCTTCTGGAAGGATTTCAAAAGGAAGAAGAGGACAGAAATCTGTGCAAGTGGCAAACATATTGATGTCCTAAATCATTGCTCAGATCTTCTATATCTTTATCTGTATTTTCCCTCTCAGTGATGCATAACAAGTCAAAGCAGCTAAACCTCCAAGGCTGCCCAGATGTTGAAAATGTCCAGTAATCAGCAGCAGTGTTACTGAGACTCACAAGGACGAGTGGGTTACGTATATAAAATGACGAGTAGGGTTATGTATAGAGATCCTGAGTAAGCCCAATATAGAGTTGGTGTATTTGATGTTCGTCCAGCTCAGGGCTTCATGCTTCCGCTTGGCTTCATCATACAGGCTGATCTCATTTCTTTGAGCTCATAGTAGAGTCATGCAGTCAGTTTGGGGCGATACTATCTTTTCTGACCAGAAGGAGAGGGAGGAGCGTTTGGGAAACATGATTGACAACAATCATTCTTTTGGTAAGCCAGTAAGCAGTCACCTAGCAACCACCTAGAACACCCTAGCAACATGCTACAAACTCTCAGAACATTTTAAACTGTATAGCAATGCCCTGCATGTATCAGTATCACTGTTAACATAAAAATTCAACTATGTTTGCAATTGTTTGGTGGTTAAATGTTTTCTTTTATTTCTTTTTTTTCATTTCATTTATTTCATTTCATTTATTTGCATTGCATTGCCCTGGCAGTATCAACATCACCATCATGGTGGCAACGTAAAAACGTATATTTTGCAATTATGTTTAGTGTTTATTTTATTTTATTTTATTTTATTTTATTTTATTTTATTTTATTTTATTTTATTTTATTTTATTTTATTTTATTTTATTTTATTTTATTTTATTTTATTTTATTTTATTTTATTTTATTTTATTTTATTTTATTTTATTTTATTTTATTTTATTTTATTTTATTAGGCCTGGCAAGTCCCAGCATCTCCGTAATGATGGCAATTATGTTTGGTTAATTAAATATTTATTTGTTTGTTTGTTTTAAAGCAACCTTGAGTCTATAATATAAAGGTGCTATATAGGCCTTATGGGCCAGAGAAACAAGTGAAAAACTTTAGAAATGTGTGTGTAGGAAATTGCTCTGTATGTTTCTATGGCGCCGCTGTGGAAGAGTAATCAGCTGCTGAAGCTACACTTATTGCAGAGGTAAGGAAAGTTATCATGGGCATTGTAATGTTTGAAGAGGATGTCATAACAAATGTCAGTAGGTTTTAAAATGGGCGCATCATTCATAAATCCGTAAGATCTTATCTCCATGCTGTGGAAATGCAAACCGGAAGACGGCGCTGAAAAAGGGTGGGGCTATAAGGTCTACAAATGAAATATAAATGAAATCAAATAAATGGTGGTGGTGCGTAAATAACACGCTTCTCCCGCATGATGCTGTCCAGTTCAGTGGCACTGCAGCTGTCACTGAGCTCTTGACTAATAAGTCTGTTGTTTTTGTGATGAATGAGGTTATCATGGTCTGTTTTGGCTGGCGTTTCGCTGCATTGATAAGACAAGCTGTTCTCGGGGGTCAGTGAAACATGACCCAGGCCACACGGCTCCAGGTGTATGAAGACGTCAGCCATCAGGAATGCGCTCCTCTCAGATTGTGCGTGTATGTAACTCGCTACATATCTCTGGCACATTTCTGAGCATATTAAATCAATGATAAAGGGATGAAGTCATAGCTGTTGGGTGCCAGAGGGCCAGTTCTGACGGTTAATGTTCCTTAGAAGCGGAGACAGAGCACTGAACAGTTTATCGTGTTGTGTTTCGCCTTTAAATATGCATGCTTGGGGCGTAAAACAAATGAATGTGCATTATTTACTTTTGCGGGACCGAATAAAGCAGTGCAGAGATTCCAGTGAAGGTCAAGCGTCTGGGCGTCCCGTCGGCTGTCACGACAGAAACACCAGAGGTTTAGCTCACGGCTTTGGAATTCAAGACAAACAAGATACTCGCACCGCAAATTTATGACTTCACCATTACTTTGCCAGCGTTTTGGCCTCGGTTTACCCTCGCCTTTGTTTTCACAAACTTCTCCTTGTCTGAAGTCATTCACAGCTTGACGTGTCAAACAAGCTTCCTCTTTCTGTGATGTTGTGTCAGCGCTTGCTGTCATTTTTTTAGACCGCGCTGTCAGTTCCTTCAAGTTTAACAATGAAATAAGTGGGTGAACCTGACCTTAGCTGTTGTTAATGTTGCTGTATGAGTGTAGGAGAACAGCCAAAGCCAAACACATTTACTTCCTTTAGTGCACACATACATTTTCGCTTTGTGTAGTAATTGTACTGTGTTTCAGCAAGACAAATAAATGTGACACTGTGCACTGAATAGTATATTCAGCCCTTCTGTTTGAGTGCTATTGCTCTTTCAAAGCTCACAGGACTTCACTGAAGTTTCGGTTGTGTTTCAACTCTTGTGTTTCCCTTATCTTTCACAAGTGAGTCAAAAACAGGATTGGCGGGAAAAGCAGGATTTAACAAGCTGGCTGATATGGGGTTCAAAACATCAAATAGAACCCCAAGATTCCGTATAGTGGGTGATGATGAACCATAACTCCATAAATATGAATGGAGTCATGTTGGGAAAGGCAAGGGATTTAGGGCCTACTAACAGGATTTCTGTTTTGAGCCATCTATACTTTGAGATCTTGTAGACAGGAAGTGATGGAAGGAGGATAGGTTTGTGTGTCATCTGCATAACTATGGAAATGAAGACCATAGCGCTGGATGATCTGACCGAGAGGAAGCATAAAGGTTAGAAATAGGAGCAGACTAAGCTCGGAGCCTTGAGGGACATCATGGGAAACGGTGACCGAGTGAGATTTATGTTTATCAATGCTAATACACTGTTGTTAATTGCTTGCATATTGATTATCTTGAACAGTTTGACATATTTTTATTGATTTATTTTTCATGAAATTAATATTGAGATGTCTGACTTTTGATTGCAGAGTATCTTGAACACCGTTTGAGACATTTCTTTTGAAACTCTAAACATGTTAGGTCTTATTTATTTATTTATTTATTTATTTATTTATTTATTTATTTATTTTTAAAGCCCTGACAAGTATTAGCAAAGAAGTTTATTGGTAAAGAAGGAGCTGAGCTGTAAGGCGAAGCTCTCGATTTACCGGGCAATCTACGTTCCTACTCTCACCTATGGTCATGAGCTGTGGGTCATGACCGAAAGGACAAGATCCCGGATACAGGCGGCCGAAATGAGCTTTCTCCGCAGGGTTGCTGGGCGCTCCCTTAGAGATAGGGTGAGGAGCTCAGTTACTCGGGAGGAGCTCAGAGTAGAGCCGTTGCTCCTCCACATCGAGAGGAGCCAATTGAGGTGGCTCGGGCATCTATTTCAGATGCCTCCTGGACGCCTTCCCGGGGAGGTGTTCCGGGCATGTCCCACTGGGAGGAGGCCCCGGCTGGCCTGGGAACGCCTCGGGGATCCCCTGGAAGAGCTGGAGGAAGTGGCTAGGGAGAGGGAAGTCTGGGCATCTCTGCTTAGACTGTTGCCCCCGGGACCTGGCTCCGGATAAGCGGAAGATAATGGATGGATGGATGGATGGATGGATGGATGGATGGATGGATGGATGGATGGATGGATGGATGGTTAAATATTTTTTATTTTATTTATTTTGCTTAGCGTTATTTGCGTTAACAAAAGTTAATTGCTTGCAAATTGCTTATCTTGAACAGTCTGAGACATTTTTCAGATCTCTGTTTTATTAAAAAAACGTGCATTTATTTTCATGATAAGTGCATTAAATTCATATTGAGATGTCTGATTTTTGATCGCGAACTGTCTTGAGCACGGTTTGAGACATTCTTCTGAAACACATGTGTGAGGTCTTTTACTCAGAAAGAAAATCTGAAAATCACTAGCAAACGTCTCTGTTTGCTCTTACCGAATCTCTATAGTAGGTGAAACACTTGAGATGAAAAAGAGATGTCATTATCATTGCTCACAAGGTTAGAGATTAAAAAATAAATAAAAAAAACGAACCAAATGAAGCATTAAACTTTGGCTCATAACTACAGACATGAATGAGGCCTTAAATCATGCAGCTTTGTTGAGGATAAGCGTGTTGTTATTTTTCTAAGCCCGTGCAAACAGCAAGTTTCCTTCAGAAAATGTAAAGATGTAGTTTGTGATTTTTCTATCATGTGGGGAATCTTTGAAGTCATTCAGTATAAATCAGCAGCAGTTGCCCTGCGTGCTTTTCCAGTGATCAAATACATCAAAAGGTTTTTCTTTCTCTGCGGTCGTATCGTCTGAATGTCTCGAGCTTCTCCATTTATTTAGAGCATCCGAGTAAAGAGATCATACTGATGTGATACTTGCATTCTGTCAAGAAAATGGGCCCATTGTCTTCATGCAGAGCTGCAATTTCCTCTAATGAGGCCCTTGATATATGCTGTGTGTGTGGCACGGATGTGGCTAGACGTATTTATCATGCATGGCACATGTGGTTTGTGCTCGTTTGTGTAAATAAAAGACATTCCGTTAATTTATACTAACAAATACTAACGTCAACCCACTATTGCAGCTTTACTGTGCCTACTAAAACTAGTTTCCGCTCTGAAAGGTTTTCTTCCGTAGTTTGTGAATGCATGACCATGAAGTAATTAATAATTAATAATATTGAAAATAATAATATTTCCAAAAAGTGAAGAAAATGACTGTTTGATTGTAAAGCATATTTTATCAGAATGTACTGATTTAAATTTAATTAGGCAACATTTTTAATCAGAAGTTACATTAATGGAGAGAGAGATGATGGACGGACGGACGGACAGACAGACAGATAGATTACAGTAATGATATTTTTTGTCATTATTGTAACAGGGATTTTGAGGGTAAATGCAATTGAGAAATGCGAGCAAATAAGCGAGCACAAAGTTAATTTACTGTAATCATAAAGCCTCGTACCCCAAACCAAAGCCTGATGATGAGGGAGAGCAATCAAAGAGCAGAGAAAAGAACATCCAACCACACATTTTGATGAGAGCAGTCACGGCATGACATCATCGCTCATCTTAGAGGAGATTGTTGCGTTTATTGACTGCAGTAAAGCTCATGTAAGCCCACCTTCTGCCAGCCAGGCCTGGTGTTTGAGCTGCATGTCTTTTATCATCATCTTGGGAGGGCATGATATCATCTAGCCCAGCGTCAGCTCCCCGCCATGGATCGTGTTAAGAGATGAGCAAGATATTTATTCAAATGAAAACCATCCGCACATCTCGCATATTTCATATGCTAGAGACAACACTCTTACGGTCCAGGGTTTTGGTGCATTGCCTCACTGTTTCTTTAAATATTTTCCTTTTAAGACAACTAAGACCTGTGGTCGGTTGCGTAAACTCCTTAGACTTGTCTTACAAGTTAGTCATCTATTTTTTCTTCTTCAAGAAAGTTCATAACTTATTAAAGTCAGTTACTTAAGAATGCAGATCTTTTTTTTATTATTTGGAAAAGTAAGACTTGTCAGACTTCTTAAGAAACAATCTTAATAGACTGGACACGTTTATGCAACTGCTACAGAGTAAATTAAAAACACTTAAAGTGCAAAACTCACAGTGGCAATGCTTGAGTGCTGTAAGTGGTTACTAGGGTGTTGCTATACAGTTTCTACGGTGTTCTGAGTGCACTGAAAAAAGTTTTTCTATTTCTGGTACTTGTAAAACGTACTCTCTTCTAAAACATTGGAAATCCTTTTTTATTGTAGTGCTTTGATGTTATAAGTGGTTGCCAGGGTGTTGCTAGGGTGTTTGGGTGGTTACCAGGGTGTTACTAGTGTGTCTTGGGTGGTTGCTTGGCTGTTGCTAGGGTACTGACCCTAATCTAAAAAGTCCTACACCCTCAAGTCTCTGATATTTTTGTCTGTATGGCTCAGGTCCATCTTTCAATGTATAAATCTGAGCTAATGAATCACAACTTCTGCAGACTCTCTTCTGCTAATTATTTAGCCTTTTATATGAATTTAAATTGTACTGAAATATTTGAGGAAATATATGGCCAACACATTTCATTGAATTTCAATGTCCTCATTCCACAGTTTCTTGAATCATTAACTTTAAGACTTATTGGTATATGCGTATGCAGATAAATATGTTTCGGTGTGTTGCAAATATGTCTTTCCTGAGAACTGTAATATTAGGACAGCGGAGGCTTTTGAGGTGCGGCATCATGTGAAATAAAGATCCAGTGTTTTCAAAGCTCCACCCATTTCCCTCACGGCCCATCCTCATGTATAGAATTCATCTCTGATGTTCAAGCTGCAACACATTAAAGGCTCTCTGTGGATGACTTCATAGTGAAACCAGAGCCTTTTACAACAGTCATTAACCATGTCATAACCAGGACCGACACAAACATATGGCTTGCTGCCGACTGATGGATCTGCTAAATGAGACGCCTAATCCTGAAATATGGCTGAAATGCTAAACTATTAATGTTAAAATATCCTTTTTAAGTATTTAATGAGGCGTGAAATAACCAGGATGAAAATGTGATTGTCCCAAGCTCAAGAGAAAAGAGCTCTGGAGTTCTCCATTGTGTTTCATAGAAGCATAGGCTTTGTCTCAGCTGAAATATCTCAGAAAATGCTAAGAGAAACATGAATGAAATTGTTGACACACATTAAAGGCATAGTTCACCCAAAAATTCTATCATTAATTATTCACCCTCATGTCGTTCCAACCACGTAAGAGGTTCGTTCATCATCAGAACACAAATTAAGATCTTTTTGATGAAATCCTAGACACTTTGACACTTCAAAAAGTTCATAAAGATATTGGTTCTTTGGTTCTTGAGGAAGCTCAAACGTGCTGCGTGACACAAGAATGAACCTCATTGGTTCTCGCTGAAGCTCAAACGTGCTGCGTCACACGAGAATGAACCTCATTGGTTCTCGCTGAAGCTCAAACGTGCTGCGTAACACGAGAATGAACCTCATTGGTTCTCATAGAAGCTCAAACGTGCTGCATAACACGAGAATGAACCTCACTGGTTCTCGCTGAAGCTCAAACGTGCTGCGTAACATGAGAATGAACCTCATTGGTTCTCGCTGAAGCTCAAACGTGCTGCGTAACACGAGAATGAACCTCATTGGTTCTCATAGAAGCTCAAACGTGCTGCGTCACACGAGAATGAACCTCATTGGTTCTCATAGAAGCTCAAATGTGCTGCATAACACGAGAATGAACCTCACTGGTTCTCATAGAAGCTCAAACGTGCTGCGTAACACAAGAATGAACCTCATTGGTTCTTGCTGAAGCTCAAACGTGCTGCGTAACACGACAATGAACCTCATTGGTTCTCATAGAAGCTCAAACGTGCTGCGTAACATGAGAATGAACCTCATTGGTTCTCGCTGAAGCTCAAACGTGCTGCGTAACACGAGAATGAACCTCACTGGTTCTTGCTGAAGCTCAAACGTGCTGCGTAACACTAGAATGAACCTCATTGGTTCTCGCCGAAGCTCAAACGTGCTGCGTAACACAAGAATGAACCTCATTGGTTCTCATAGAAGCTCAAACGTGCTGCGTAACACGACAATGAACCTCATTGGTTCTCATAGAAGCTCAAACGTGCTGCGTAACATGAGAATGAACCTCATTGGTTCTTGCTGAAGCTCAAGCGTTAGGCGCGTAACACGAGAATGAACCTCATTGGTTCTCGCTGAAGCTCAAACGTGCTGCGTAACACGAGAATGAACCTCATTGGTTCTTGCTGAAGCTCAAACGTGCTGCGTAACACGAGAATGAACCTCATTGGTTCTCATAGAAGCTCAAACGTGCTGCGTAACACGAGAATGAACCTCATTGGTTCTCATAGAAGCTCAAACGTGCTGCGTCACACGAGAATGAACCTCACTGGTTCTCATAGAAGCTCAAACGTGCTGCGTAACACGAGAATGAACCTCATTGGTTCTTGAGGAAGCTCAAATGTGCTGCGTAACACAAGAATGAACCTTATTGGTTCTCATAGAAGCTCAAACGTGCTGCATAACACGAGAATGAACCTCATTGGTTCTCGCTGAAGCTCAAACGTGCTGCATAACACGAGAATGAATCTCATTGGTTCTTGAGGAAGCTCAAACGTGCTGCGTAACACCAGAATGAACCTCATTGGTTCTCGCTGAAGCTCAAACGTGCTGCGTAACACAAGAATGAACCTCATTGGTTCTTGAGGAAGCTCAAACATGCTGCGTAACACAAGAATGAACCTCATTGGTTCTTGAGGAAGCTCAAACGTGCTGCGTAACACGAGAATGAACCTCATTGGTTCTGGCAGAAGCTCAAACGTGCTGCGTAACATGAGAATGAACCTCATTGGTTCTCGAGGAAGCTCAAACGTGCTGCGTAACACGAGAATGAACCTCATTGGTTCTCGCTGAAGCTCAAACGTGCTGCGTAACACGAGAATGAACCTCATTGGTTCTCATAGAAGCTCAAACGTGCTGCGTAACACGAGAATGAACCTCACTGGTTCTCGCTGAAGCTCAAACGTGCTGCGTAACATGAGAATGAACCTCATTGGTTCTCGCTGAAGCTCAAACGTGCTGCGTAACACGAGAATGAACCTCATTGGTTCTTGCTGAAGCTCAAACGTGCTGCGTAACACGAGAATGAACCTCATTGGTTCTCATAGAAGCTCAAACGTGCTGCGTAACACGAGAATGAACCTCATTGGTTCTTGCTGAAGCTCAAACGTGCTGCGTAACACGAGAATGAACCTCATTGGTTCTCATAGAAGCTCAAACGTGCTGCGTAACACAAGAATGAACCTCATTGGTTCTCATAGAAGCTCAAACGTGCTGCGTAACACGAGAATGAACCTCATTGGTTCTTGAGGAAGCTCAAACGTGCTGCATAACATGAGAATGAACCTCATTGGTTCTGCTGAAGCTCAAACGTGCTGCGTAACACAAGAATGAACCTCACTGGTTCTCGCTGAAGCTCAAACGTGCTGCGTAACACGAGAATGAACCTCATTGGTTCTCACTGAAGCTCAAATGTGCTGCGTAACACGAGAATGAACCTCATTGGTTCTTGAGGAAGCTCAAACGTGCTGCGTAACACAAGAATGAACCTCATTGGTTCTCATAGAAGCTCAAACGTGCTGCGTAACACGACAATGAACCTCATTGGTTCTCATAGAAGCTCAAACGTGCTGCGTAACACGAGAATGAACCTCATTGGTTCTTGCTGAAGCTCAAACGTGCTGCGTAACACGAGAATGAACCTCATTGGTTCTCATAGAAGCTCAAACGTGCTGCGTAACACAAGAATGAACCTCATTGGTTCTCATAGAAGCTCAAACGTGCTGCGTAACACGAGAATGAACCTCATTGGTTCTCATAGAAGCTCAAACGTGCTGCGTAACACGAGAATGAACCTCATTGGTTCTTGAGGAAGCTCAAACGTGCTGCGTAACACAAGAATGAACCTCATTGGTTCTCATAGAAGCTCAAACGTGCTGCATAACACGAGAATGAACCTCATTGGTTCTGCTGAAGCTCAAACGTGCTGCGTAACACAAGAATGAACCTCACTGGTTCTCGCTGAAGCTCAAACGTGCTGCGTAACATGAGAATGAACCTCATTGGTTCTCGCTGAAGCTCAAACGTGCTGCGTAACACGAGAATGAACCTCATTGGTTCTTGAGGAAGCTCAAACGTGCTGCGTAACACAAGAATGAACCTCATTGGTTCTCATAGAAGCTCAAACGTGCTGCGTAACACGAGAATGAACCTCATTGGTTCTTGCTGAAGCTCAAACGTGCTGCGTAACACGAGAATGAACCTCATTGGTTCTCATAGAAGCTCAAACGTGCTGCGTAACACGAGAATGAACCTCATTGGTTCTTGAGGAAGCTCAAACGTGCTGCGTAACACAAGAATGAACCTCATTGGTTCTCATAGAAGCTCAAACGTGCTGCGTAACACGAGAATGAACCTCATTGGTTCTTGAGGAAGCTCAACACAAGAATGAACCTCGTAACTCGCTGAAGCTCAAATGAACCTCATTGAATTCTCATTGGTTCTCGCTGAAGCTCAAACGTGCTGCGTAACACAAGAATGAACCTCATTGGTTCTCGCTGAAGCTCAAACGTGCTGCGTAACACGAGAATGAACCTCATTGGTTCTCAGGAAGCTCAAACGTGCTGCGTAACACGAGAATGAACCTCATTGGTTCTTGAGGAAGCTCAAGCGTGCTGCGTAACACCAGAATGAACCTCATTGGTTCTTGAGGAAGCTCAAAGCGTGCTGCGTAACACGAGAATGAACCTCATTGGTTCTTGAGGAAGCTCAAACGTGCTGCGTAACACAAGAATGAACCTCATTGGTTCTTGAGGAAGCTCAGACGTGCTGCGTAACACGAGAATGAACCTCATTGGTTCTTGAGGAAGCTCAAACGTGCTGCGTAACACAAGAATGAACCTCATTGGTTCTTGAGGAAGCTCAGACGTGCTGCGTAACATGAGAATGAACCTCATTGGTTCTCGCACATCAAGTGAACATGCTTGAGCTTCCATTTACAAAATGTCATAAAAAATATTTTCATTTGTGTTTGGTTAATGAACGAAAGTCTTACGGGTTTGGAACGACATGAGGAGTAATTAAGACAGAATTTTCATTTTTGTGTGAGCCATCCCTTTAAGAGTAGAGAAGCACCGATACTAAATTATTAACTGATTATTCAGTGTGATATCTGCCTATATTGATAGTTTGATTTCTCTTAAGTTAAAAACATTTCTCCCAACTAATATTGTAAACTATACAGGGAACGCTCTCATTTGGTACATTACTATAAGCTAATAGTAGAGGTTAAAATGAACAACAGAGCTGTTATATTCAACTGCTATTTATTTTCAGATAGGCCTATAATAATTACACTTTGTACACTACAAATATATAGTAATTTTCATAAACAAATTTATTCAAACATACATATATAATTAACAGTAAATAAGTTATTTATTTATTTTATAGCGCACTAATAAACTTTAGGTAAATACAACATTAAGTGACATTGTTCACGATGCTTTATTGACGTCTTTACGTGGTTGAAACATAGATTGAGATTACGAGACATGATACAGATTTCGGAAAATTGTACTGTATCTTTCATCATACCTTTTGATATTCATGCATGTTTTTCGATATATAGCCTAACTATTTAAGTGAAAGGAAAGACCGAACTGAGGCTCTACAGCGAACTGTCACATCACATTTAAGAGTGGCAAAATGCCATTTATTATTTGAATTTCATGATAAGACTGACAGAATTTGAAAGCTGGGACTTTGACATTTTCTTCACACACAGTATTGTAGTTGTAGTCTGTAGTTTTTCCGCCCCCTTTTGATTGACAGGATCGGACTGGATTATCAGCTGTTTTTAAAATCGGCTGATACCGATTATTTGTCGATACATCGGTACATCTGTAATTGAGAGTTTAAAGTAACGATATATAAGTAACATTTGACTCTCATATTTCCTCTCCGTTCTGGAACAACTGAGATATTAAAGAAAAAATATTTTTGCTCAGAGATCTTGTGAATTGTGCCCATCATAATTTTGTGCTTCTCCATTGTGACATTAATATTGCTTTCTCTCATCTCAGAACCCTTCATCATGGTCTCTTCACTTTTACTGTGAGCGAGTGAGAGATTTATTGCCTTTGTTACGACTCCTCGTTAAAAACTGACATCATGTGTGACGGCCGGGTCAAATGGCAGAGGTAACAAGATTTTTACATTTTGTTAAAATTTGCCTTTGAAAAACTCAAAGGGTGCTAGGGTATTTTGGGTTGTAGGATGTTGCTATGCGGTTACTAGGGTGGTTGCTAGAGTGTTGCCATGCTGAAGAGTTCTGAGTGGATTTCTGTGCATTGCTATGCAGTTTGGGTGTTTTTTAGGGCATTGGCATTCTAAGTGACTTGCTAGGCAGTCATTATGCAGTTGCTAGGGTGTTCTGGGTCTTTTCTAGAGCATTGCCATGCAGAGATGTTCTCAGTGTTTTTGTGGATTGCTATGCAGTTGTTATGGTGATGCTAGGCTGTTGCTTGCCCCTACGGTTACTAGGGCGATCTGTATTATTTATGGCATTGCTAAGGTGTTCTAGGTTGTTGCTATGTGGTTGCTAGGGTGATATGGATGATTTAAGGGCATTGCTGGGATGTTCTAAGTGGTTGCTAGGGTGTTGCTATGTGGTTGCTTGTGTGATCTGGATTGTTTAAGGCATTGCTATGGTGTTCTAGGCTGTTGCTTGTCCTGCGGTTACGAGGGTGATCTCGATCATTTAGGGCATTGCTTGGGTGTTCTTGGTGGTTGCTAGGCTGTTACTATGTGGTTGTTAGTGTGATCTGGATTATTTAGGACATTACTATCATGTTCATGGTGGCTGATAAGCTGTTGCTATGCTGTTGCTAGAGTGATCTGAATTTTTTAAGGCATTGCTAGGTTGTTCTAGGACCTAGAACGCCTTAGCAATGCCTAGAATCTCGGTGGTTGCTAGGTTGTCGCTATGCCTAAGGTGTTCTGGGTGGTTTCTTGGGAATTGATGGGGTGGTTGTTAGGCTGCTGGTATGTGGTTACTAGGGTGATTTGAATGATTTTAGTTGTTGCCTTGCGATCTGAAGGTGTTTTGAGTAGTTGCTACTTGCTGGAGCTTTTTTAGGGTGTTCTTGGTGATTGCAGGTAATTTGCATGTAGTTGCTTCAGAGTGGTTTTTAATATGTTGCTATGTGGTTGCTTGGTTGCTAGGGTGCTCTGGGTCCATAGCAAGAAGTTCAGGATGAAAAGTTTAATACGGTTAAGCACTTCAAACTAGTTTTCTAAAACAACTTTCCTCTTGTCTACGTTCTCATTTTGTTTTCTCTGCTGTTGTAAATGTGACTAGTCAGCTCCACACATGCCCGTATATCACTGCTGTCAAGGGGTGAAAGGTCATCATTTGTTCAGAACACATGTCATTCCTCAGCTTAAATTAGCTTGTGCACTTTCATTGGGCAGGAAACCTGTTGAAACAACTGTTGGAGGCCCAGAACAAAGACGTGAGGAGAAAGTCTGAAGTGCTTCATTTGAGAGCAGGCAGCGACGCGAGCACAGCACCAGCGTTGATCTTCTGTGGAGACGTTCAAGACAGCATAAACTGAATTTTTTAATTCAATTGATTTGGCATTCCATCTTCATCTTTGGGACGTGGAGCTGTTTTGCTTTTCTCAGTCGTTGTTTTCCCTCAGAAAGCATGCAGATCGGCTACTTTTAAATATTTACAGTACGTTTTCGAAGGTAAGCGCTTCTGTTTGCATTGCATTCTGGGTCACCCAGGGGTCTCCTGCCATCTCCGCCGTCCTGCTCTTATCGCCAGGCTCCTCTGTTCTCAGTCAGAGAGGAAGTTTTGACAGCCAGACTTTACAACCTCCCGCCTGCGCTTTGCACATGCTCTGACAGAAGTCCAGTGACTTCATCCCTCATTCACGAAAGCTTCCCCTCCTCCTCCTTCCCTCTCTCTCTCTCTCTCTCTCTCTTGCAGTCAGGCAGCATGCCAGCCGTTTTCCTCTTGCTGCGCTCTCTGGTTGTCAGTCTCTTCAGTAGCAGATTAGCAGCCTCTGTCGCGCAGCTCCTCCGCAGAAGCCTCACGGCGGCTGCTGGCCACCTCGGCACCGTGCTGCGCCACATCTGGGACCGGATCAGTTCCCAGGAGTCCAAGGAGGCCATCCTGGGCTGCGTCCTGTGCATTCTCAACATGCACAAGAAGGTGGACAACTAGATTTCTTGCATTTCTTGGACTTTTTATATATATATTTTTTTAATTTAGACACCCAAATTTTTCCCTACTGAACTTAACCATGTCGGAGAGTATTGTGAGGAAAATCCAGCCTTTCACCATCGGGACCAAACTCTCGGCGCCAGCCGTGCCGAAGTGCTCGGACTTGGTTCCAGATGATTACCTGCCAAATCGGACATTCTCGGACAACTGCAAACTGAGGCACCTGAATGAACAGGTGTCTCTTTATCTCAGCCGTGATAGATGCTGCGGATCGATCCCGGCGAAGCATCCACATGAAGACGACCACCTGAACAGAAACACAACCTCCCCAAATGCTGCGTCCAGATCCATCCGCAAGATCACCATCTCCAGCCGGATAGAAGCTGCGAAGGACAGACTGACTCCAGGGATGGAGCTGAAGAAAATAAGAGCCAACTCTGAGAATATTAATAACAACAACAACAACAACATCACAACCTCCAACACACAGCTGCCTAAGATAGTGGGCGTCAGCTGTGAGAATAAACCCAACTCACATCTGAAGGTAAGAAACGCTTTGTTTGCATTCATGCGTTTGATTTATCTGTAAAAATGTGTCAAGGAAAAGTTATTTTGAATGAAAAAAATGAAATACACAAATTAAATTTGCGTGTGTAAGACAAGGAAAAGTTTTTCATGTGATGTTATTAAACAAAAATGCTTAGAACTTTTACAAAAATCTATTTAGGCAATATAATATTATATAATGTGTAAGAAAATCATAACTGTTGATATCTGGAAAACAATGTACATTTTTATTTTATCGTTTTGGAAAATACATTCTCATTTTATCATTATTAGCATATTTTTTCATAATAAATAAATGAATATATTGATGTTTATTATGGATTTAATATTAAGACAAAAATGGAAAAAAAAATCTATTTAGTGGAATATAATATTATATAATGTGTAAGAAAAATAATAACTATTGATATCCTGAAAATATGTGTTTTAAAGGCTGAAATACATTCTGATTTTATCATTATTAATGATGGAACTGGCATACATTTTATTTATAAAGCAGATGATATTCTATATAAAGAAGTGCTTTATTGATATAATAAATAAATGAATGAACGTATAAATGTTTATTATTAGGATGAATTTAATATTAAGACAAAAATGCTTAGAACTTTTACAAAAATCTATTTAGGGCAATATAATATTATTTAATGTGTAAGACAAAAATAAACTATTGATATCTGGAAAAAAAAAGTTTTATTATCTTATTTTATCATAATATTTGTTATAAATAAGTTATTTATATATATATATATATAAAATAAATGAATGAATGAACGTATGAATGTTTATTATTAGGATTAATTTAATATTAAGACAAAAATGCACAAACAACATAATAACAATGTAATATTACATAATGTGTAAGTAAAAAACTTGATATTCAGACTTTTTTGTTTGTTTTGTTTTTTAATGATAAAATGTGCACTTGTTTTTATTTATAAAGCACATTATATTTTCTATAACAAGTGCTTTATAGATATAATAAATGAATGCATGAATGTTTATCATTAGGGATAATTTAATATTAAATGCGCAAACAAAAAATAGGGCAATGCAATATTGCATAATATCATATTCAGAGAAACAATGTTTTTTAGGATGAAATTCATGCTATTAATTATGACATTTTATTTGTTTTCTTTATAAAGCATGTGATATTCTTTGTAAATAAGTGCTTTATACATGAAAAAGCTTTTTATTAATTTTATTAATTTATTTAATAGGGTTAATATTATGACAAAAATCAACTAATCTGTTTTAATATAGTTCATTAAATAAAAAAATAAAAAACTACAGTAAATATTCAATCAGGCCGTAAGGCATTGCTCGTCCCGGTGTTGAGGAATCTTGTTCTCGGAGCCTCCTCATGCTGTCATTGTTTAGCAAAAGCTTCCGTAATCAAAACATAACGAGATGTCATGGAAACGGCACACAAACACACCACTGAACCAGATCTCGTGGTGATGTCATCACTCTTTCAGCTTTATTATCCGTTCATGAACTGATATGCACATCTTATTAAGCATCTTACACAAGCTGTGTGGTTGTGCTCAGGATCTGTGCGCTTCAGATGATGTGTGTATTATGTAACGCTGCTCTTCCTGGAATGACTGCTCAAGTTCAGATGATGTCAGAGCTTCGGCTCAAAGGCTCCATTCTCTTGCGATACACTCTCAGGATTCAGTGTGTGCTCGCTCAGGCTTTGTTTGGTGTCGATGGGTCAGCAGGAGACTCCTTTCACAAACGCTTCTGTATGTGTATACTATAACAGAGATATACTGTGGGCTCCAAAAGTCTGATAACACTAGTAAAAATTATCCTACTTTTTCTCATTTTTAATATAATATAATATAATATAATATAATATAATATAATATAATATAATATAATATAATATAATATAATATAATATAATATAATATAATATAATATAATATAATATAATATAATATAATATAATAAAGTAGTGCTGTCAAATCGAATAGATGCGATTTAATCCATTTGACAGCACTATTAATAATAATAATTATTGTTATATTTGTATGGTCTTTTTAAAATAATGTATTATATAATTATATTATAATATAATTATATAATACATTATTTAAAAAAAGACAATACAAATATAAAAATATAATAATAATAATAATAATAATAATAATAAAAACGTTTAATTATATAGTTCCTTTACATAGGCTCAAGGTTGCTTATAAATAAAAACAAACAAACAAACAAACAAACAAATAAATAAATAAATTGTATGTTTTATTGTATGTTAGCGTATTAAAAACTATAAATAATCAGTTTTGGTCATGAAAACCAAACCTACAACATTGTCTAATATCTCAGATAACAGTTATGGATCATAAGAGCTCATTGTTTGTCTGTGTTTAGGTGTTGCTGTGTAAAGATGGTGAAAAGCAGTGCAGTGCCGACCGAGAGAAATTCTCCTCTTCTCCACAGGTAAACCTTCTGATTTACCAGATTCATAACACTATTCTGAAGTGACTGACAGCACGAGATATGATGTTTCATTATTTAGGGGCCAGTTGCATAAACACGTTACTTAAGTACTAGCATGACCAACTAGCGATTAGTCAAAGGGTCTTTTTGGTTTCAAATTAGACCAGTCTATGTTTTCAGATAAACTTTATGTGACTTAAAACAGTCTTAAAGAAAAAACTGCGATGACTAACTTGTAAGAGTCTTAGCAGTTTATGCAACAGGTGTGTTTCTTTTTCAGTTAGTCTTTGATTTTACATTCATGCATTTAGCAGATTCTTTTATCCAAGGTGACTGAAAAACAAGCAAGCCTGTTTTTCATATTGATTTTCATCAAAGGGAGCTTTATTAAAGCCGTGAACCAAATCAAACAGATCTGAGATGCATCACAACAACAATTCTAATTTCAAGCAAGAAATCTGAAAAAAAAAGAAAAGTAAATTCAGCCCCACTTTATATTAGGCGGCCTTAACTACAATGTACTTACATAAAAAAATAAGTACAATGTACTGATTGTGTTCATATTGTATTACAAAACACTTTTGCTGATATTGATACGGGTAAAGTTAGGGGCAGGTGTGCTGGTGTGGGTAAGTTTAAGGGTAAAGTTAGAGACAGGTGTGGTGGTGTGGGTAAGTTTAAGGGTAAAGTTAGAGACAGGTGTGGTGGTGTGGTTAAGTTTAAGGGTAAAGTTAGAGACAGGTGTGGTGGTGTGGGTAAGTTTAAGGGTAAAGTTAGGGACAGGTGTGGTGGTGTGGGTAAGTTTAAGGGTAGGGTTAGGGACAGGTGTGGTGGTGTGGGTAAGTTTAAGGGTAAAGTTAGGGACAGGTGTGGTGGTGTGGGTAAGTTTAAGGGTAAAGTTAGGGGCAGGTGTGGTGGTGTGGGTGAGTTTAAGGGTAGGGTTAGGGACAGGTGTGGTGGTGTGGGTAAGTTTAAGGGTAAAGTTAGGGACAGGTGTGGTGGTGTGAGTAAGTTTAAGGGTAAAGTTAGGGACAGGTGTGGTGGTGTGGGTAAGTTTAAGGGTAAAGTTAGGGGCAGGTGTGGTGGTGTGGGTGAGTTTAAGGGTAGGGTTAGGGACAGGTGTGGTGGTGTGGGTAAGTTTAAGGGTAAAGTTAGGGACAGGTGTGGTGGTGTGAGTAAGTTTAAGGGTAAAGTTAGGGACAGGTGTGGTGGTGTGGGTAAGTTTAAGGGTAAAGTTAGGGGCAGGTGTGGTGGTGTGAGTAAGTTTAAGGGTAAAGTTAGGGACAGGTGTGGTGGTGTGGGTAAGTTTTAAGGGTAAAGTTAGGGGCAGGTGTGGTGGTGTGAGTAAGTTTAAGGGTAAAGTTAGAGACAGGTGTGGTGGTATGGGTAAGTTTAAGGGTAGGGTTAGGGACAGGTGTGGTGGTGTGGGTAAGTTTAAGGGTAAAGTTAGGGACAGGTGTGGTGGTGTGAGTAAGTTTAAGGGTAAAGTTAGGGACAGGTGTGGTGGTGTGGGTGAGTTTAAGGGTAGGGTTAGGGACAGGTGTGGTGGTGTGGGTAAGTTTAAGGGTAAAGTTAGGGACAGGTGTGGTGGTGTGAGTAAGTTTAAGGGTAAAGTTAGGGACAGGTGTGGTGGTGTGGGTAAGTTTAAGGGTAAAGTTAGGGGCAGGTGTGGTGGTGTGAGTAAGTTTAAGGGTAAAGTTAGGGACAGGTGTGGTGGTGTGGGTAAGTTTAAGGGTAAAGTTAGGGGCAGGTGTGGTGGTGTGAGTAAGTTTAAGGGTAAAGTTAGGGGCAGGTGTGGTGGTGTGAGTAAGTTTAAGGGTAAAGTTAGGGACAGGTGTGGTGGTGTGGGTGAGTTTAAGGGTAGGGTTAGGGACAGGTGTGGTGGTGTGGGTAAGTTTAAGGGTAAAGTTAGGGACAGGTGTGGTGGTGTGAGTAAGTTTAAGGGTAAAGTTAGGGACAGGTGTGGTGGTGTGGGTAAGTTTAAGGGTAAAGTTAGGGGCAGGTGTGGTGGTGTGAGTAAGTTTAAGGGTAAAGTTAGGGACAGGTGTGGTGGTGTGGGTAAGTTTAAGGGTAAAGTTAGGGGCAGGTGTGGTGGTGTGAGTAAGTTTAAGGGTAAAGTTAGAGACAGGTGTGGTGGTATGGGTAAGTTTAAGGGTAGGGTTAGGGACAGGTGTGGTGGTGTGGGTAAGTTTAAGGGTAAAGTTAGGGACAGGTGTGGTGGTGTGAGTAAGTTTAAGGGTAAAGTTAGGGACAGGTGTGGTGGTGTGAGTAAGTTTAAGGGTAAAGTTAGGGACAGGTGTGGTGGTGTGGGTAAGTTTAAGGGTAAAGTTAGGGGCAGGTGTGGTGGTGTGAGTAAGTTTAAGGGTAAAGTTAGGGACAGGTGTGGTGGTGTGGGTAAGTTTAAGGGTAAAGTTAGGGGCAGGTGTGGTGGTGTGAGTAAGTTTAAGGGTAAAGTTAGAGACAGGTGTGGTGGTATGGGTAAGTTTAAGGGTAGGGTTAGGGACAGGTGTGGTGGTGTGAGTAAGTTTAAGGGTAAAGTTAGGGGCAGGTGTGCTGGTGTGGGTAAGTTTAAGGGTAGGGTTAGGGACAGGTGTGGTGGTGTGGGTAAGTTTAAGGGCAAAGTTAGGGACAGGTGTGGTGGTGTGGGTGAGTTTAAGGGTAAAGTTAGGGACAGGTGTGGTGGTGTGGGTGAGTTTAAGGGTAAAGTTAGGGACAGGTGTGGTGGTGTGGGTAAGTTTAAGGGTAGGGTTAGGGACAGGTGTGGTGGTGTGAGTAAGTTTAAGGGTAAAGTTAGGGGCAGGTGTGCTGGTGTGGGTAAGTTTAAGGGTAGGGTTAGGGACAGGTGTGGTGGTGTGGGTAAGTTTAAGGGTAAAGTTAGGGACAGGTGTGGTGGTGTGGGTAAGTTTAAGGGTAAAGTTAGGGACAGGTGTGGTGGTGTGGGTAAGTTTAAGGGTAAAGTTAGGGACAGGTGTGGTGGTGTGAGTAAGTTTAAGGGTAAAGTTAGGGACAGGTGTGGTGGTGTGGGTGAGTTTAAGGGTAGGGTTAGGGACAGGTGTGGTGGTGTGAGTAAGTTTAAGGGTAAAGTTAGGGACAGGTGTGGTGGTGTGGGTAAGTTTAAGGGTAGGGTTAGGGACAGGTGTGGTGGTGTGAGTAAGTTTAAGGGTAAAGTTAGAGACAGGTGTGGTGGTGTGAGTAAGTTTAAGGGTAAAGTTAGGGGCAGGTGTGGTGGTATGGGTAAGTTTAAGGGTAGGGTTAGGGACAGGTGTGGTGGTGTGAGTAAGTTTAAGGGTAAAGTTAGGGGCAGGTGTGCTGGTGTGGGTAAGTTTAAGGGTAGGGTTAGGGACAGGTGTGGTGGTGTGGGTAAGTTTAAGGGTAAAGTTAGGGACAGGTGTGGTGGTGTGGGTGAGTTTAAGGGTAAAGTTAGGGACAGGTGTGGTGGTGTGGGTGAGTTTAAGGGTAAAGTTAGGGACAGGTGTGGTGGTGTGGGTAAGTT
>CM031955.1:36624177-36644177 GCA_018749465.1 Paracanthobrama guichenoti
TACAAAAGACTGTAAATCACTGAAAATCCTCATATGAGAGTGATTAGTGAAGGATCATGTGACACTGAAGACTGGAGTAATGATGATAAATGCAGCTTTGATCACAGGAATAAATTACACTTTACTATATATTCACATAGAAAACAGTTCTTTTAAATGATAATACTATTTCACAATATTACTGATTTTACTGTATTTTTAACAAATAGTAAATAGCATTTGTGAGCATAAGAGTCTTTGGTCACACTTTATATTAAGTGTCCTTTACTACAATGTAAAAATGATATGACCAATACATTTTAATATAACATATATTTTTGCATTACTTTAACTAATAAAAATAAGTTAAACTTTTTTGTATGTTATACAAGATTCAACAAATTTTTGTTTAATGTCAGTTAAGTTGAATTGACTTAAATAGCCAAGTTGATTGTACTTTTTAAACAGTGTATTTACTTACATAGAATAAAAAAAGTTCAGTGTAGATATTGTGTTGATGATGTATGGTTAAAGGGTAAGAGAAGGGTAATTACAGCAGGTATTTAAAAACAAAAGAAAGAAAAGTAAATTGTAAAAACAGTTATGTACACAATAAGTGCACTGGATCAGATGATTCATTTAAATGTTAGTACATAGTAGTTAAAGACTGTTTAAAACATAAAAAAAAATCTTACAGATACCAAATTATTTGGACCGGGTTCATCATCCAGCAAGTGAAAATCGTGCACCTGATTGTTTACTGAGCTAACAGCACACAAGTATGAGGAAGGGTTTTCGCTTCATCTCAAACAACTAAATAACCTCTTATTAGATATCAATGGCCCTGTTTAAACCTGGCATTAAGATGTTTTCAGATCAATTGGATTGGATCGTATCACGGACAACGCTAAATACAGGTGTAAACGGGGTCTAAAACGTTTTGAGCTTGTCCACTTTCAACCACTTCCAGGTAGTGGAAAACGTATTCGACCGGATTGCTTTCATAGTGTGAACGCTCATGTGATCGAATGCGTGCGAACAGCCACAAAAGAATCTCCGCCGACTGACATTATGGGAAGCGCGCTAGCTAGATGGGATTTAAACTTTATCGGCTAAAGACCCAAGTTTGGTTTGAAGACGGAAAACGTACCAAGCTCGATGTTCTCACCGTTCCTGATTTCTAACACACACACACGGCGTTCGGCTGGTCTTGCGGCTGTCAGAGCAGAAATGAAAGCTGATGCTCTCCGTATGTTTTTCCGTCATATGTCAATTTTGTGAGCTCATTTTACCCATTAGATCAAAAGATCTGAAAAATCCCATACATTTACCCTCCCATAGACCCTCCCCTCGAAGAAATCAGGACAGAAGTGGTCGAAAGTGGACAAAACACATCTTTATACCAGGTGTAAACAGAGCCAATGTCACAGTACAGGAAGTCTTTTTGCTAATTTACTCGAAAAATGGAGTTATAAAACCTGTATGAGTGCGCTGATGACATAGCAGGATCATTTCACCAAAACTTTCGGTATGATTTACAGAATGTTATTTTTTGAAAAACACACTATTGTTCTAAAGGGAAGCGGAAGAAACAAAGGCATTGTCCTCCTGTATGAAGTCATCGGCGGGGCCGAAACGAGGCGATAGAGCTGTTTACACAGGCCTCCAATATAGAAATACCTTTGAGCCTGTGGGAAGCCATTAAAAATAATGGCTGATCTTTTATTAGAAGTGACATCATATTATTTTTTATCTGCACTGTGAGATCTTGCCAAGCATTGTGGTGTTTTTTTTCCCTCCTTTTGTCCACATGCGATGTGTATCCCCGTGTTTTTGATGTGAGAAAGATGTGGCTTTGTACTCTCAAGACCACAAATTTCTGAAAAATGTGGAAAACAAAATGGACGTGTCCTCAGCAATCAATCACATCTGTCGGTGCGGGGCTAATTATGAGGCGAAGATTATTATTTAATGTGCACTATAGCAATAGTGATGGTTTCTTTAGCCAGCAGCACTAAGCCGCCTCCTTATATTTAGCCCGATTTGTTGGTTTTATTGGCTTTGGAGATCACAACGCAATCCGCTGCGTTTAGTCTTGTAGAAATGACAAGTTCATTTAACAATCCTTTCGTTGGCGGTGATGTGGGTGGGCTTTTTGAAGACCGCCAGTGGTCATACATTGTGTTCATACCAAATAAACACGTCCAAGACCTATCTGGGTTCAGCCACCTGTTTTCTATTCGCGCAGTGCAAACATGGCCAGAAATGGTGGTTTCAAAAGCCTTATGCAACAATCTGTGCGCTCCAGCCAAAAGAAACCTTTCCTGCTCATAATGTGATATCTGAGAAACAGCGAGCAATCTCCCGATGATGTTTCTGAAGTGTTTCTGTAAGTCGAGACACAAGTGATCGCTGTTTTCTTCAAAAACAAGAAGTCACAGAGGAGCTTGTCTTTCCTCACCGTGAAATAATAGCGAGTGACTGTGACTTTAAAGAACCCTTTAAAATCTGTTTGCTTAATATTGTGTTTCCAGAATGCTCTCAGAAAGCTAAGCGAGCGTAAAATGGGCCTTAAGTGTCTCAACATGTGTTCATGTTTCAAGCATTAACAATAAAACACAATGAAAAAACAGAAAGGATGAAACAAACATTCTCTGCGATGTGATCCAGGCTTAATAGTTCAGAAACTATCAGTTTTTTGGTCAGTTTTCTCCAATAATATTAGCATTCAAAAGTTTGGCGTCGGTACTGTTTTTTATGTTTTTAAAATAAGTCTCTTATGCTCACCATGGATGCATTTATTTACAGTAAAATCAGTAATATTGTGAAATAGTATTATCATTTAAAAGAACTGTTTTCTATGTGAATATATAGTAAAGTGTAATTTATTCCTGTGATCAAAGCTGAATTTATCATCATTACTCCAGTCTTCAGTGTCACATGATCCTTCACTAATCATTCTCATATGAGGATCTGATGCTCGGGAAACATTTTGATTATGATCAATGTTGAGAACAGTTTTGTGGAAACAGCAATATTTATTTATTTATTTATTTTTTTCAGGGATAGAAACATTTTAAAAGAAAAGTCTAATTTACACTAAATGCAAATTAGCAAGCCTTTTGCCGAACTCGCTCTAATCCCTTTTTCATCACATATCAGATCGGAAAGGCATTTATTCTCAGTAAAAAAAAAAATAAAGAAAAATATTTGAAAAGTGGAAATAAAGTGTCTAACGTTTGTTTAATAATGAAGTGTTTATCGGTTAGGGTTAGGGGTAGGTGCAGGGAGGGCTTTATTGTCCCAATAAGGTGGAATCCATTTAATAATATTAATAAATATAATAATTTACACTATGTTATTATTGCATACCTTTTAATGTACAACAACACTGCGGTGCAAATAGTATCTGCCACTATTTGCACACAAGTATAAATTATCGGCATATGAAAATTTTGACCGATAAATCTAAATCCAAATTTTTATATCCTTTTAAGGGCCACTATTTACAAACCGATTCCAAAAAAGTTGGGACACTGTACAAATTGTGAATAAAAACAGAATGCAATGATGTGGAAGTTTCACATTTCAATATTTTATTAATTAACATATCAAATGTTTAAACTGAGAAAATGTATCATTTTAAGGGAAAAATAAGTTGATTTTAAATTTCATGGCATCAACACATCTCAAAAAAGTTGGGACAAGGCCATGTTTCCCACTGTGTGGCATCCCCTCTTTTTTTTCTAACAGTCTGCAAACGTCTGGGGACTGAGGAGACAAGCTGCTCAAGTTTAGGAATAGGAATGTTGTCCCATTCTTGTCTAATACAGGCTTCTAGTTGCTCAACTGTCTTAGGTCTTCTTTGTGGCATCTTCCTCTTTATGATGCTCAAATGTTTTCTATGGTGAAAGATCTGGACTGCAGGTTGGCCATTTCAGTCCCCGGATCCTTCTACGCAGCCATGATGTTGTAATTGATGCAGTATGTGGTCTGGCATTGTCATGTTGGAAAATGCAAGGTCTTCCCTGAAAGAGACGACGTCTGGATGGGAGCATATGTTGTTCTAGAACTTGGATATCCCTTTCAGCATTGATGGAGCCTTTCCAGATGTGTAAGCTGCCCATGCCACACGCACTCATGAACCCCATCCCATCAGAGATGCAGGCTTCTGAACTGAGCGCTGACAACAACTTGGGTTGTCCTTGTCCTCTTTGTCCCAGTTTTCCAAAAAGAACTTCAAATTTTGATTGGTCTGACCACAGAACAGTTTTCCACTTTGCCACAGTCCATTTTAAATGAGCCTTGGCCCAGAGAAAACGCCTGCGCTTCTGGATCATGTTTAGATATGGCTTCTTTTTTGACCTATAGAGTTTTAGCCGGCAGCGGCGAATGGCACGGTGGATTGTGTTCACGACAATGTTTTCTGGAAGTATTCCTGAGCCCATGTTGTGATTTCCATTACAGTAGCATTCCTGTATGTGATGCAGTGCCGTCTAAGGGCCGGAGATCACGGGCATCCAGTATGGTTTTCCGGCCTTGACCCTTATGCACAGAGATTGCTCCAGATTCTCTGAATCTTTGGATGATATTATGCACTGTAGATGATGATAACTTCAAACTCTTTGCAGTGTTTCTCTGAGAAACTCCTTTCTGATATTGCTCCAGTATGTTTGGCCGCAGCATTGGGGGAATTGGTGATCCTCTGCCCATCTTGACTTCTGAGAGACACTGCCACTCTGAGAGGCTCTTTTTATACCCAATCATGTTGCCAATTGACCTAATAAGTTGCAGATTGGTCCTCCAGCTGTTCCTTATATGTACATTTAACTTTTCCGGCCTCTTATTGCTCCCTGTCCCAACTTTTTTGGAATGTGTAGCTCTCATGAAATCCAAAATGAGCCAATATTTGGCATGACATTTCAAAATGTCTCACTTTCAACATTTGATATGTTATCTATATTCTATTGTGAATAAAATATAAGTTTATGAGATTTGTAAATTATTGCATTCCTTTTTTATTCACAATTTCTACAGTGTCCCAACTTTTTTGGAATCGGGTTTGTATTACTATAAAGTAGGGATGCACTGATATGAAAATTTTGGCTGATACGATAACCGATAATTCTTTATATTTGAAAGGTGATAACCGATATATTAGCTGATAAATCTAGATCCAAATTTGTATATAATTTTTGAGGGTTTTGAATTTTTAAAAGTCTCACTATTAAAATCCATGTCCCAAGCACACAATTCTAATGTTCTCATGATAATTTGATGTAGTCTATATGACAGACTTGCGCTGCACATGTTGCATTAACCGTATTTTCTTTTTTGAAGTGATTCCAATCATATTTCAAGCAATTCAAAACCATCCTGGTGAGCATCTGAAGTGTCTCTGCTGAAGGAAATTATCCATTATTATCAGCTTTAATATATATCAGCCAAATTTTCTTATCGGACCAATACAGATACATCGGCTAAAACTACTATTTACACTTATTGCAAAGAAAATACTGCTATTTTCACTCGCCTTATTTGAAATAGAAAGAGTTTGTAACATTCTAAATGCCTTCACTGTCACTTTTGTGTTCCAAATTAGCCACTGATGAGGTTCCATTTTAATTAATTGGAAAGCGTCATGTGTTTGTGTCCCACAGGCCGAGGCGTGGATCAGAGCGAGGCTACGAGACCTGCGGGACGGCCAAAAATGTCCTCTGACAGACTGGCAGGAAGTTTGCCAAACACTCCAGAGGGATTTGAAGGACTTTGAGAACACCGTCATACAACTCAACCAGGTGAGGACAAACCGTCTTCATTAGGACAGTAAAAGATTGATGAATCATCGTTCTAAGCATGTCAGGTTTCGACAGGTTCCTCAGCCAAAATCAACAAAAGAAGTTCTCCCTTTTGCAAATAAACGGCAAAACATTTACAAATTGTTATGGTAACAATCTTTTAATGCTGACTTGTCAAAGCAGTTTTTAACAGTTCAACTGTGACGAGACCTGTAGAACCTCAAAAAGCTTTTTGTGAGACATCCAAAATGATTTTTTTTCCCCCAGCACAGCTAAATCTGTCCTTTTTTCCCTACATTCTGAAATAGTACATTGCAAATAATTAACCTCTCCTGACACACATCCCCGGAGGGTTGCAAAGCCGGAACTCCTGTTAGTCTAAGAGAAGGGGAATGAGGAGTTGGGTGGATTTCAAGTGTGCTGATATGATTAAGCTGTTGTTTTAGCGGACTGTAAATCATCAGAGTGTTCTTTTGTAGCTTGTGTAATGCTGCTGAATGTTTGTGCAGATGGGAGAGCAATTAATGTGCAAGCTTAACCCGACGTCTGACCTGGTGAAGAAACAGCTGGGTCAGATCCGCGACCAATGGAGCGTGCTCAAACAGACGGCGGCCAATCAAATCAAGGCGATGGGCGGAGCTAAGACTCTCCAGGAGTTTAACAAGAAGGTGGACCGTCTGGAGGCATGGATCAAAGAGAAGGTTAAATACACCACTAAACCTAGTTATACTAATTAACAAAGCCTTTGAATGCGATTGTTTTTGGATTTTGTCCTAAATCAGTAATCTTATAGGTTTATATAGAGAACATGGAGGAGATTCGATACATTAGGATTGTTAGGATAAACATTCACATTCAAAAGAGACAAATATAAATGTAAATTCTGCATAAAGAATTTGAAGCCTATTTCTAGGTACACTAAGATTTTTTAGGCACACTGTGAGACAATGCTTTTAAAAAATTTAAATTAGCTTTATTTTAAGGCAGTCTTTCTTTTGTTTACAGTGTATGGTTTGCAACACAACATAGAGCCATATACATTTTAAAATCCATTGAAATATGTGTTCCTTGTGTGATTTTGGTCATATTTTGACTGTTTTTCTTCACTCATTAATCGTCTGCCTGCTTTGCATCTGTGTTCATGATGCCGAGGTGTTACTTAACAAGTCTGTTTTACGTCTCACCATAGTAGCCAGGCTCATTTAGAGCAACAGTAGCTGTATTCAAAGAAAACAATCGCTGGGCTACAACAATTCAGGGCTGTAAAGCTTTTATATGTGTCAGCAGGAGCAGGAACAATCGCTGGCCAACATCCTTGGGGAAAACACTGACAAGATGCAGCTTACCAGGAAGATACTGGATTTGAAACAGGTGGGTGAGTCCAGACAACAGCCGCAGAAATTGCTGCTAAATTCTCAGCAGGCCTCAATTATCAGTACTGGAAAACAATTGGCTTTTTTGAGATAACCTGTATGTTAGTAAGTGCTTCTGTTCATGCACATAGGCCACTATTCATTGCTTACTCTGCTTATTACTTACTCACAGATGTCATTGATTCACTAGCATCCTTCAAGCCAATTGAAACAGTCATTTGTACTTCCAGGGTTGGGATTATTAGACCGTTGCCAAAAATGTGATCCAAGAACCTGGTAAAAATGTGGCTGAGATCATTAGAGCTCAGGAAATCTTCTGTTCTTAACTTTCTTTCAGGATGAGCAGCTCTATCGTAATCTTCATGAGGAGATCAATCATATGGCCCTCAGACTGGAAAAACAGGGAAAGACTGAAGGAAAGACCATCTCAACCCGCAGAAAACACATCAACAAAATGTTAGTGCACACAGTAATAAGAATACATAAAAACAAATAGACCTTTAGAGTCATTTATTATTTGTGCAAACTTTTTCAAACTAATTATAATATATATATATATATATATATATATATATATATATATATATATATATATATATATGTATATGTGTGTGTGTGTATATATACAGGGCTTGACATTAACATGTATTTCAGCAGTGGCGTAATAATAAACTAGTCTTGTCAAAAATATACATTTTTCGAAACATATCGATACTGAAATATCTCATTTTGGCGTGGGATTGCGTGTATTGCGCATAATTTTACTCATTCCCAGAGATTTTGTGCTCAAACACCCAAAGTTTGGCACATAAAGCCGTCTCTGTATTAAACTGAGTTCTTTTTCGCTGCTTATTGCGAAATTAATGTACTGGCCATAAATATATTTTTACCAGCCATAAAACATAGATTAATCCTTATTAAAGTTACAAAAGCCATTCAGTCAAGAGCAGTGAGTGATTGTTCTTTGTCTGTTGTTGTTTTATTAGCATTAATGACACAGACACAGACTTTAAGAGCGAATGCACGGCTCCAATATACTGTTATACATGCATTTTATTTCTAAACTGTTTATGTTCAGTTAAAACATAACTGACTATGTTTACAAGGATACTTGCCAAGACCGGCATTTTGACCATTTTGTTTGAATAAGTCTGTTCAAGCGCAAGAAGACGTGAAAGAGAGTTTCTGGGCGAGTAACGAATTGAGTTCCCTTTCGCGTCTTGTTGTCCTTGAATATTTTAATTGGCCAGGCTTAATCTTTTGTGATGATGCAACACTTCCCCGTCAACTCACATTTGTTCATGTTCTCACAATTTTGCATGGTTCGAATTCATAAAAATGTTACCAGCCAACTGCCGATTGACAGCTTTTCATATACTCGCCAACTCTGATTTTTACTCGCATTTGGCGCTTGGCGAGTGTGAATTTTAGGCCCTTTATATGTATGTATGTACTGTATATTATATATGTACTGTAATTTTTTTCCCCTCATTATTATTTGTCGACTACCTAGGTGGCTAAAGGCCCAGTCGCACTTGAAAGAATATCATGAAAATCTTCAGCTTGCCCTCGAAGTCTCATCCTTCTACCAGCAGGCAGATAATGTTGTCTGTTCCATCAATAACATGGTAATCATTTTCTTTTCAGCAGTGCTATTTCAGTTCAAACCCCACAGGAAGGCCAATATCTGTGACAATTTGCTTTGACGTGTCCTTTGATATGAATATACACCCCACTGCTGCACTGAATGTTGGGATGTGCTGATGTAATCCAATCATGTTATTTATGGTTTTGCTCCTTTTTTATCTTCTCATCCAGAGAAAAGGCCTCTCTCCAAGCAATGGAGTGGAAAGCAGCAGAGACGGGGAAATTCGGGACATTGCCAGTCAAATCATGGTGTGCGATCCAAAATTCATATCCCATTATAGCTACGCAAGCTGCTGTGCCCTGAATGCGTTAGTTCACTGTCCAGCTGTCTGTCAAACACCATCCTGACGCCCGTGTTTGTTTTCCTGTGTCTTTCTGTGTGGTTTCAGATGCTGGATGTGACTGTTTCCCAGCTATCCAACCTGCACCCGGCGCTGGCGGCCCGGGTCACACAGAAGCAGAGCGAGTTAAAAGACTGCTGGGCCATCCTCCAGAAGACTCTCAGGTAACTCAAACCACCATAGTTATAAACCGCACAAACCCTATGGTGTCCTCTCGGGGACACAAGCCATTTCCCTTCTTAATGGGCAAACTGTGGGCTTTGCACAGAGCCGAAGGCGCTTTCCACAATCCTGTTTTTGTTGCATTTGTATTCCCCTCCTCCAGCCGTCCAGGGAAAACGTTTCCAAATGATAATTAGATGCATATAAAAAATGTGTGCTTATTTTCATAATGTCAGCTATTACCAGTCAGAATCCCCCCCCCACCCCCGCCCCCGTTTAACGTAATGTTTTAAAATGCAAAAACACCAAAACAAGCCGTTTAATATCAAATTTTGTTGTAAATTACTCTGTTTGTTTGTTTGCTGCAATTTTGCAACTGAATCCAAGTTTGAGCTTGTTTTGCATTTTATTGCTCCATCATCTAAGGCGTCCGTATTGATTTCATTGTCGTTTGAGGTCTAAAAGTCTGCAATTCCTGCTCCCGAGCCCAGTTAGTCATAATAAATAATGTGCTTACTGCGGAAAGATTGCCATCTCCTCCTTATGCCTTTGGTTGAGGATGAAGCATGTTTATCCCTGTAATTAAGAGGAATTTATTCCTTATATTAAATGCATAAGAGTTTATTTGGGCAATGCAGATGTTTAATCAAGATGAATTCATGGCAAAAGTTACTAATGGTAAAATAATACACAAGCAGTTCGTTATGTTCTGTAAACATACAAACCCGATTCCAAAAAAGTTGGGACACTGTAGAAATTGTGAATAAAAAAGGAATGCAATGATTTACAAATCTCATAAACTTATATTTTATTCACAATAGAATATAGATAACATATCAAATGTTGAAAGTAAGACATTTTGAAATGTCATGCCAAATATTGGCTCATTTTGGATTTCATGAGAACTACACATTCCAAAAAAGTTGGGACAGGGAGCAATAAGAGGCCGGAAAAGTTAAATGTACATATAAGGAACAGCTGGAGGACCAATCTGCAACTTATTAGGTCAATTGGCAACATGATTGGGTATAAAAAGAGCCTCTCAGCACCATCAATGCTGAAAGGGATATCCAAGTTCTAGAACAACATATGCTCCCATCCAGACGTCGTCTCTTTCAGGGAAGACCTTGCATTTTCCAACATGACAATGCCAGACCACATACTGCATCAATTACAACATCATGGCTGCGTAGAAGAAGGATCCGGGGACTGAAATGGCCAGCCTGCAGTCCAGATCTTTCACCCATAGAAAACATTTGAGCATCATAAAGAGGAAGATGCCACAAAGAAGACCTAAGACAGTTGAGCAACTAGAAGCCTGTATTAGACAAGAATGGGACAACATTCCTATTCCTAAACTTGAGCAGCTTGTCTCCTCAGTCCCCAGACGTTTGCAGACTGTTAGAAAAAGAAGAGGGGATGCCACACAGTGGGAAACATGGCCTTGGCCCAACTTTTTTGAGATGTGTTGATGCCATGAAATTTAAAATCAACTTATTTTCCCTTAAAATGATACATTTTCTCAGTTTAAACATTTGATATGTCATCTATGTTGTATTCTGAATAAAATATTGAAATTTGAAACTTCCACATCATCGCATTCTGTCTTTATTCACAATTTGTACAGTGTCCCAACTTTTTTGGAATCGGGTTTGTAGTAAAAGTTCACAGCCGACCAAAACATTTCTACGGGAAATTAACAAAGACAGCGAGTTACTCGAAAGTAGTTAAAAATCATAATATAAAAACAGATTCCGTTATATATTATATTATATTATATTATATTATTATATTTTTTATAACATAATGTAATATAATATATTATTACACATATACACCAATCGGGCATATCATTATGACCACTGACAGGTGCAGTGAATAACTCTGATGATCTCTTCATCACGCCTCCTGTTAGTGGGTGGGATATATTAGGCAGCAAGTGAACATTTTGTCCTTAAAGTTGATGTGTTAGAAGCAGGAAAAATGGGCAAGCGTAAGGATTTGAGCGAGTTTGACAAGGGCCAAATTGTGATGGCTAGACGACTGGGTCAGAGCATCTCCAAAACTGCAGCTCTTGTGGGGTGTTCCCGGTCTGCAGTGGTCAGGATCTATCAAAAGTGCTCCAAGGAAGGAACAGTGGAGAACCATGTACAGCCTTTCATGGAAACGGTATTCCCTGGTGGCTGTGGCTCTTCCAGCAGGATAATGCTCCTGACACAAAGCACAAATGCTTCAGGAATGGTTTGAGGAGCACAACGAGTTTGAGGTATTGACTTGGCCTCCAAATTCCCCAGATCCCAATCCAATCGAGCATCTGTGGGATGTGCTGAACAAACAAGTCTGATCCATGGAGCCCCCACCTCGCAACTTACAGGACTTCTTCCATTGCTTCCATTGCTCTGTTGGATCTGCTGCTAACATCTTGGTGCCACAGCACACCTTCAGGGGTCTAGTGGAGTCCATGCCTTGACGGGTCAGGGCTGTTTTGGCAGCAAAAGGGACCAACACAATATTAGGTCATAAGGTTATGCCTGATCGGTGTATATATTTTTAGTGAATAATGCTGTTCCATACTATTCATTCCTTATTAGTGGTGTTTTGTAAAGTCAAACACCATTCACATTTTCTAAAGGAAGAACTAGTGTATAATGTAATTTAATTTGTGTATATATGTATGTATGTATACATGTGTGTATTATCCTCCAAAGGTTTAGCATTTCATGCTTTAAATCCCTTGAATCTGGTTATTCCCATGTGTGTATTTATTTTAAGACATGATGTAGTGTGTTTAGTCATCCATCTTAGTGGCTGTGTTTTAAAAACATTTTGGAAGTTACAAATACCAGATGTGTAATCGGCTATCATCGGTCGCTCACAGTCACTATATTCAATCTCCACAGAGTGACAGTAAATGAGAATCCACCGTCGATATAATTAGAATCAGGGATGGAGCTTCTGTGTTCTTGGCTTGGGCCTCCAGTGCTGTTGGCAGGTTGATTTGATGGCTGAGTGTTTGTGTTTGTAGGAACGAAAAGGCAGCTCAACTACCCTCGTTAACCAGGGAAGGCAGTGACCCTGAAACCTCCAGCCAAGAGACGCCCGGCAGCGTGGGAACAGACCCACACAGAATTATGGGAAAGGAGGTTAAAGAGGAACAAAACCGTCTGAAGGGGTTTACGGTATGCAGCTTTGATACTGTTATAATTGTACAACTTTCTTATGCTGCTTATTTTTCTTTTCTTCCTTTTTTTTTTGGTGCTCTTGCTGAGCGGAAATGCATAAATGGCACCAGAATTTTCACATGACTCCCAACACATTGAGGCATAATGCTATAGGCGTTATGCGATTGCAGAGCACTGCAGATTCGTTGACTTTATTTAGGATGGTGCATTATTAGAACGTTTGTGATAGTGAATATATCACATGAACAATGTTTTTATGTTTTTGTTCAGTCCACAGCTGATTAAAATGATTTCCATATAGTTGCTGTTTAGTCGTCATTTTATGTGGCTGATGGCAATTATTTTCTTTAAACAGTGTTCAAGCGAAACAAACGGAAAAAATGGGGATGAATAAAAGTAAATTCTTAAAGTTGTAATAATGATTACTAAGCCCCTTATTATGCACATTAAATATTCTGTGCAAATTAAATGCTTAATGATTAAATGATAAAACCACTCATGCCGTTTGTTTTGAGGTGTTTTTAGCAGAGTTATTTAGCATTATTTATATTATATACTATTATAGTAATTATTAATATTTTGAATTGCCGTTTTTTGTGTTCAGTTTTCAGTTTAATCTTAGTTTAATTTTAAGTAATTTTATTATGTGCTTTTGTCATTTTTATTAGTTTTAGATTTTTATATATATATTTCTATTTAGATTTAATTTATTTTTATTTCAGTTTTAGTAATTTTAGCACTTCAACTTGCACTTATTTTAGTTAGTTGCTAAGGCAACATTTAAACATTTTATAAGTTTATCATATAATATTTATATTTTATATCAATTAAAACTTTTAATAGTTAGCAATAACAACAATAATATGCGTCCCAATTCACATACTATCCATCCAAAATAGTATTCAAAATGAGAATTAGTGTCACAAATCGTAGTATGTTGAAATGAGTGATCCAAAGATTCCCGGATGGTTTACATTTTTCCCAGTTTGAATCCGAAGTGCAGATCCGTACACACTCTTGACGGCTCATATTGCCCACAACCCATTGCGCTTTGGATGAAGATTTGATTAGAACTACAAACACAGATACAAGTGTTCAAAAACTACAAACATGGCGGATGTGCGAGTCCGATAGTTAAGTAGAGAGATTTAGATGAAGGGGTTTGAGTGACTAATTATTAGTATTTAACCTGACGACAAGATATTTATTCAGTGTTATCCACATTATATTTCATCTGCAACATCATTGTGAAGTTTTATAAAGACATGTTTGGTCATTAACTTTTAAATGCATCATTATGCAAATTGAAAACACATGAGGGGAGTCTGGCAGATCAACGTGCTACTACATTTCTCTCCAAAACATTAGGAGATTAAATTGAATGTGGAGGATTTTAACTATGACAAGATGATTGACAGGGCAGTTTAAACGGTGAGGGGATGCACGTAACTAAAGCAACAGAGCTGTTCGTTAATGATGCTACACACTCAAAAGTACATACTTCACAAAAACAGTACATACTTTTGCGGCGTAGTATAAGTAGGCTAATTGGGACGCAGATTTATTATTTTTTTTTTTTCTGATGTGAGTCATGTGAAAGAACCTCGAGTGTTTTTACTGTTTGACACTGAAAGGGCGACCAGCACTTTGCCGTAATTACCTAACAGACGCTAAACATGAGGGAGTCCAGAATAGATATGATTCTGTGCGGCAGTCGCTGGAGTATCGATTGTAAATGACCTGACACGTCGAGTCTGGCTCCTCTTTCAGCCACACAAACACACTCGCTTCATTCCACGGATGATGGTGCCGTTATTTAAGTGGGCAAAATCTGAGGCTCCTCTTTTCCTGCTTGTCGGTTTGGATGGGATGTAAATGAGTCAGTTTCTGTCATTTATTTTATGACAGCCTCTCTATCTAACAAAGCCCCGTTGTCTGTGAGACACCACATTCAGGAAAAGCCTTTCAAGGTGTTATTGACACTGGCACAACAGATCTGGACGTTTCCATGAAGTATGACGTGCTTCGATTGTGCTGCGAGGGTGAAAACAGGCCGCCAGGACAAACGCCGTTCTCTCTCAAAACTCCCAAATCTGGAAGTTTTCATATCCGCCGACATTATGGCTGAAAATAATATCTTTTGGACATTAGAGGAAAATAGAGGAAAACACTCATTGGATTAATAAAATATAGCAACTTAAACCATTTGTTATATTACAGGCCACTGAAGAAGAACTTCAGTGTGTGTGCATTTTGATTATCTTGGATGTCTTTCTTCCTTTCTCATTTTTCAGGTCAGTAAGAGTTTTTTAAAAAGAAATTAATACTTTTATTAATACTTATATTACATTGATCAAAAGTGACAGTAAAGATATTCATAATGTTACAAAAGATTCTATTTCAAATGAACACTGTTCAAAGAAAGAATATAATATCAAAATAAATCTATTTTTATATATATATTTATCTATCAAACTATACGTATACACTGATCAGGCATAACATTATGACCAAGTGAAGTGAATAACACTGATGATCTCTTCATCATGGCTCCTGTTAGTGGGTGGGATATATTAGGCAGCAAGTGAACATTTTGTCCTCAAAGTTGATGTGTTAGAAGCAGGAAAAATGGACAAGCGTAAGGATTTGAGCGAGTTTTACAAGGGACAAATTGTGATGGCTGGACGACTGGGTCAGAGCATCTCCAAAACTGCAGCTCTTGTGGGGTGTTCCCGGTCTGCAGTGGTCAGGATCTATCAAAAGTGCTCCAAGGAAGGAACAGTGGAGAACGGCCACAGGGTCATGGGTGGCCAAGGCTCATTGATGCGCGGGGGAGCGAAGGCTGGCCCGTGTGGTCCGATCAAACAGACGAGCTACTGGAGCTCAAACTGCTCAAGAAGTTAATGCTGGTTCTGATAGAAAGGTGTCAGAATACACAGAGCATCTCAGTTTGTTGTGTATGGGGCGGCATAGCCGCTGACCAGTCAGGGTGCCCATGCTGACCCCTGTCCACCGCCGAAAGCACCAACAGTGGCACGTGAGCATCAGAACTGGACCACGGAGCAATGGAAGAAGGTGGCCTGGTCTGATGAATCACGTTTTCTTTTACATCACGTGGATGGCCGGGTGCGTGTGCGTGGCTTACCTGGGGAACACATGGAACCAGGATGCACTATGGGAAGAAGGCAAGCCGGCGGAGGCAGTGTGATGCTTTGGGCAATGTTCTGCTGGGAAACCTTGGGTCCTGCCATCCATGTGGATGTTCCTTTGACACGTACCACCTACCTAAGCATTGTTGCAGACCATGTACAGCCTTTCATGGAAACGGTATTCCCTGGTGGCTGTGGCTCTTCCAGCAGGATAATGCTCCTGACACAAAGCACAAATGCTTCAGGAATGGTTTGAGGAGCACAACAACGAGTTTGAGGTGTTGACTTGGCCTCCAAATTCCCCAGATCTCAATCCAATCGATCATCTGTGGGATGTGCTGAACAAACAAGTCTGATCCATGGAGCCCCCACCTCGCAACTTACAGGACTTAAAGGATCTGCTGCTAACATCTTGGTGCCAGATACCACAGCACACCTTCAGGGGTCTAGTGGAGTCCATTCCTCGACGGGTCAGGGCTGTTTTGGCAGCAAAAGGGACCAACACAATATAAGGTCATAATGTTATGCCTGATCAGTGTATATATATATAAAAATATATATAGTATACATTAACTTTTTGAAGGATACCATAGTACTACCATGGTAAAGCTCCAAATAACTGCTATTTTATATGCATTTAACAATTAAAACTAGTCAAAAGAGCTAGGGATGATTAGGTGCATCTGGATATAATAGTCCAGAAATATATACAAAATACTGTGGTTTACCATGGTGCAGTTATGGTATCAAATGATAATACTGTTGTACTTTGAAATTTACCATGGTACTGGAATTCATTTGTCCAAAACATCCATATCTGACAATGTTTCCCAATGTTTCATGGATGTACTTAAACTGATACTGCCAAAAATAAAGAGTAATTTCCAGTAAAACATGACCCATTTTGTCCAGGTGCACCATATTGTCTCTAGCTTTGTTTTTGGACTAGTTTTACTTGTGTTGCATCAGGTGGTTCTCTGGCTTTGGTTTCATTGGCACAATGCTGGCGACATTCTGGACCGAAGCAGGTTTAAAAACAATGGCCACTTGTGTCAGTGCTGGTAGCAGAGGTTACCTGGGTGTATCGTGTATGGGAGCCGCGCTCATTACTCTTTATGGAGACTTTTACTGGAAGACGCAAATCCCCAAAACTAGCAAGATGCCAGATGGCACCACCGGTCCGAATGCTTCTAACCGAACGGCTCTCACAAACACACCAATGCTTGAGTAATACACTGCAAGTGTGTAACTTTCCCAGTAAGATTCTCTGAGTGCAGTTGACTTAAAAGAGACAGTTTGTGCTAATACCCACTATAACTCAAGCCTGAAACCAGCTTTAACCAGCCTAATCTGGTTTAATGTCTGGTCTTTGCTGCTTTAACCCTATAAATCCTTCTGTATCATATTTGATACGTGATTTCTAAGGCCTCTAAATGATCTGCATGATCAAATCTTTGCTGAGAAACATTTTTTGCTTCCCATTTTCTCAGTCTAAACATTTGATATGTCATCTATGTTGTATTCTGAATAAAATATTGAAATTTGAAATAAGTTGAAACTTCCACATCATTGCATTCTGTTTTTATTCACAATTTGTACAGTGTCCCGACTTTTTTGGAATCGGGTTTGTATGTTTTAAAACTACAGAGCTCTGATCATAAAACTAAGCATTTAAGTATCTGCTATACCGTTACAAAATCTTACATACTTCAACATCTACTTACTTTTTGTCCATATAAATATAAACAATTGCATATTTTTGCTCAGCCCCCTTCATATTCTCACTATATCATACTGCATGAACCATAAAAACCTGATCCATCAAATACTCAACAAAAAACACATGCAAACTTTTTCATATCAGTCAGGCTTTACAGGGTTAAGCTAGTCTCTGAACCTAGCCAAGCTGGTTGACTAAAGTACCTTGTTTAGGTTAAGCTGTTTTTCCTTCAGTTCTAGCATGTCTAAATGAATATATTTACACATTATGAGACACAGCATCTATCCGTTGGTGATCTTGCATAACCAAACTTCTTGTTTAGTGACGTGAGGTAAATATGATGAAAAGGCCTGTATTTCTGTCTAATGGCTCCCAGATGCCACGAGAGCAATTGGCTGACATCACTGCAGAACTTTACACTGAAACGGAGGTCTTGAAAGATAGAGAGCGAGAGCTGATGAAATACGAGCAAAAACTCAAGCGCTAATTAGTATCAGTGCTGGGAACGGGCAGAGAAAGCCATTCAAGAGCTGTCTGTGACATAATGCACAATTCCTCGCGTTTCATCATGGAGGAAAGGTGCTGGAGTTTGTATAAAAGCCTGGATTGATCATGTGGGGAGGAGACATACATGTAATGGTTATACAGTATGTAATTACGCCACGCTTGTTACTCCAACGCTTCACACTAGTGAATAGCATGATAACGTGCCGTTGTGCGATTAAACTGGAGGCTTCCACTCCTTGAGTGGCGTGTTTATAAATGCTATTAAGCCTTGTAAATTTGCTGTGTGCTCCAAATGGCACTTTCTTTCTTTCTCCCAGGCATCATGCGTTTCTCTCTCCCAAACTCTGACTCATTCATCCTGAGCTCATAATCAGAGAAAGCCGGCTCCGATTCATACGCTGCCATAAAGCATGAAAACCCATTTTGTCTGGGTGAAAACACTGTCGAAGTTTTGCTTGATTTTGTTGTCAGCAAAATCCTCTCTGAAGTTATTATTGTGAAATGTTTCTGTTTTAATTTTCACCCTCTGTGTCCTGGTCAAAAAAACTTTCATAGAAGTGTTCATAGCATATTTCTTTTTTTGAAAATGTTTGTCTTCTGTTTGCACTAGAAATGTGATTGGCATATTTAATTGCACAGATGCATGTTTCAAATCTAAAATTCCTACTGGATTGAAACCGGGGCTTTGGGTTTCCATCCCCAGTCAACACAAAATGAGACATCAAGCTCTAAAAATGACCAGAAAAGCACCACGAAAGTAGTCCATACAACTCATGCTCTATATTATACCATAGTCATATTAAGCCATTGAAATCAGTGAAAGCCACATCACACCAGGTTTTATGTCAATTAAAGGGTTAGTTCACCCAAACATTATCCCGTAATGTACTCCCCCCATCCTAGGTATAACTGTATGACTTTCTTCTTTCAGCCAAACACAATCTAGAGCTTTATAATGGGAGTGAATGGTACCATAGATTTTGGAGCCCAAAAAAGCACATCCATCCATCATAAAAGTAATCCACACGGCTCCAGTGGGTTAATAAAGGCCTTCTGAAGCGATGCGTTTGTGTAAGAATAAGGCTGTTACTGGAAGCCAATTATTATAGTTTGTAAAGTTATAAATATGGATAAAAACGCATCACTTCAGAAGGCCTTTATTAACCACCTGGAGCTGTATGGATTACTTTTATGATGGATGGATGCACTTTTTTGGGGCTTCAAAATCTTAAACGCCATTATAAAGCTGGGAAGAGCCAGGATATTTATCAATATAACTCTGATTATGTTCTGCTGAAAGAATATATGCCTAGGATGACTTGAGGGGGAGTAAATTATGGGATAATTTGGGTGAACTAACCCTTTAAGGTTTTTGCATATAATTGGAATATGTGGACAAATTAATGAGTTTTATGGTGCTTTTTGTCATCTGTCCCTGTTCAGTTTCATTGTATAGAACAAGATCAAGATTTGGTCTCATTTTGTGTTTCATGGAAGCATGGACGTCAGAGACAAAAAAAAAAAAAAATGTGGGTGGGTCCTCTCCCAGAAAATATTTACTGAAGTAGATGCCATTTACATTAAGTACAAATGTACTGCGCTGTTTACTAAACGTCTGGTTGGGCCAGACAAAATAACAGAAATCAGTGTATCATTTAGAGTGGCAATAGTGTCGGGGTTAGATGCATCGCATCAAGTTTAGACGCAAATCCATCAGAGGCTCAAATCCGCCTTCTGCCGAACTCGCTCTACCTCCTTTTCCCATCACATATCAGATCGGAAAGGCATTTATTTTCAATAAAAATTAAGAAAATTTTAGAAAAGTGGAAATAAAGCGTCTAACGTGTTTAATAAGTGTTTATCGGTTAGGGGTAGGTGAACAGACGTTTGCTCAATTAGAGACGATAAAAGTGAGTGGGTCCAATATCAATGGTCGTAAAAAGTGGGTGGGTCTTGACTCTTGTCCCACCCACATACAATGGTTCCAACGCCCATGCATGGAAGAAAGAAATAGTCAAATGGTTTGCAATAAAATGAAGACAGATTTTTAATTTTTAGGTACAATTTTTGCTTTAAGTACACTAGTGTTCAAAAGTTTGGGGTGGGTAAGTATCTTCTGCTCACTAAGGCTGATAAAATAAA
>CM031955.1:36649177-36701677 GCA_018749465.1 Paracanthobrama guichenoti
CTTAGGGAGTGTCCAAAACCTCTTTTGCTAATTTAAAGACGGAAAAAACTCGGTCTCTGCACCAGATGCATGGTCCAAAAGGGTTGTATCTAGTCTCTTAATAAGTCATGGGTGTGTTTTGGGTGTCTCATCTCCTATTCCCTTTAAAAGCCAGTTGTGCTCGTTCCATGGCGGATTCACTATTTACATGGAGGAAAGACTGAAGGCTTCTCCAGAGAGGAATCCTTTTATTTGGCGTGTGTGTGCTGTGCGTCCCTGTGTGTGTAATAAGCAGAATGTACGTGTGTTGTGCACCACCTATAGGCTCATATCACTAACACACACTTTAAATAATGCAAAAATACTGCACTGTTGACTTTAGAGCAGGTTTGTGTTGGTCAATGGTGCAGTTGTTTTCAGTTCCTCAAAATCTTTTGTTCCTCAAAAGAACTGGGTGAACAGATACGCCAGTGCATTTGCTATTTAAACAACATGGAGCTGGAAGTGAAAATGAAAACTGCATCAGGCTGAAACAAGCAGAAAACACTTGCGTCGTGCCTGGCGTCACATTGCGTTGGGTGTATGATAGGGCCCCATAAATTGAAACAGCACAGTATTTGGTATATTGTATGTTGGTGAAGAGCATCTGTTTCGATGCAGGAGGGTCACAGTCTGGTGAGGGCCCGCCATCCCGGCAGCGTCAAGATCCAGGAGTTTCTGAGTCAGCTGGAGGTCCTGTGGGACGAGCTGAAGAGAAGACATGAGAGGAATGGACTGGTCCTGAAGGTCTCCGAGGAACTCAACTACAGGGTACATATATCTAGTGTTTCTCTGAATGTGTGGAATGACATACCTACTGTTTTTTGTTTTCTTAAAGAAAGTAGCATGCACTATGTGCACTGAGCACAATATGCCACTTATTTAGCTTAGCATGCCCACATAACCTACTACATTTGCCAGAATGCACAGCATACAACTAGAGTGCATTGTGTGGAGAACTGTATCCCATAATGCAATGCATGCAACAACACTGAGAATCCTTTTTCCAGTGTTATGAAGCAAATATGATCAATCATGATGACTCTTTATTTTTATTTGATTGCAAATCAATCAAGTTACAATGTACACAAAACTGAAATATAACAGCAAAAACACTATACATTTATAAGATTAATTAAATATGCAACATAACAAGGTCATGTGACAAAAATGTAGCATAATACTGTTTGAAATATTGATAATTGAATTTTGCATACTATTCACATACTATTTCTAAAAATAGTATATTTAGTATGTTATATTCTGTTTTGCATAAAGAAAAGGAAGCCTATTTTTAATGCCATCAGTATTTTTTTAAACATTTAATCTCTCTCTCTATATGTGTGTGTGTGTGTGTGTGTGTGTGTGTGTGTGTGTGTGTGTGTGTGTGTGTGTGTGTGTGTGTGTGTGTGTGTGTGTGTGTGTGTGTGTGTGTGTGCATTTATTTATTTAAATGACACATTTCTTTTATGCTAACAAACAACAATTGTTTTGCTATTATTGTCACAGTTAATATTTTAATATTTACTTTATTGCAGGTATGATAATGTAATGGGAATTACAAAACAAATTATGCATTTACAGTAATATGATTTTTTGTGTGCTTAGTTGTCATAAAAATAATGTCACAATGCAAAAGTTGTTTACATAAAATACAAATAACACACAATATCAGGCAAATAGTTATACTTACAAAGTGTACTGAAAAAAACATAAAAGGGGCAAACAATAAATCAAATAAAAATTAAATAAAATAAAATAACGATTTTAATATTTTGGACTTATTATTATTTAATTGGACTGCCAAAAGATAAGATATTATACACACACACACGCGCACACACATACAAAATAGTTTATAAAGAAAGTAACATAAAAGGGACAAAAAGTAAAGTAAATAATAACATAATTAAATTAAATTAAAAACACTTGGACTCGAAGATATCTTACACAAAAATCAATTTAAACTGAGAGTATCATAAAAGGGGCAAAAACTTAAGTATAAAATAACATAATATAATAATTAAAAACACCAGGACATATTTGTATCCTTTGGACTCTTTATTAGACATTATTTCATCTCACTGTATTCTACACACACACACAAAATTAAAATGCTACTTGATACTATGATACTTTGGCAAATGCATGTAGTATGTACAGTACCGCTTTAAAAAGTTTGGAATGATTTCTGAAGGATCATGTGACACTGAAGACTGGAGTAATGGCTGATGAAAATTCAGCTTTGATCACAGGAATAAATTATATTTTGAAGTATATTAAAATAGAAAACCATTATTTTAAATTATAATAATGTTTCACAATATTACAGTTTTTTCTATATTATTGATCAAATAAATGCACGCTTGATACAATATACATGCCAAATATCATACAAAAAGTCTGCTCTGCCTCATGAGTGTATTTGTGATTTGTGCGTTGCAATGGATATTTACAGTTTAAAAATGCAACCAGACAGAGCACAGCAGCTTTGTGTGTAGTTGATCACTGCGAGTTGTCTGACTGTGATTGGCAGGTGGTGCGGATGCTGCAGTCTTTGGCCAGTCTGGAGGCGTGGTTGGAGGCGGTGGAGCTGTCCATCAGGCAGGCGTCACTGGCTGGAGACCCCGAGTCCGTGAGCGTGGCAGAGCAAGAGAGCTGTCAGCTGGAGCAGGAGCTGGAGGCCAGAGGACTGGAGCTACAGAACCTCAGACAAGAAGTGGATCAGCTGAGCAAACAAAGACATCTTCACACTCATCTGCTTCCTGCCCGACTGAAGGACGTGGAGGAGAAGTATGTGCTGCCAGTTCAAGACAGACAGATGTTGCTTACACTAGTTCAGATGTATGAACGTCGGGTTTTCTTTCAGGTTCAGCAGTGTGCAAATGGCCCTGACCCAACAGAGCTCGGAGCTGAAGGACACGCGGATGCTCACGGAGTTCCTGGAGAGGGTGGAGCTTGAGGAAAGTCACTACAGCACCTTGGGACAGGTTTGATTTTTTGCAGTTTATTTGCATTTATGCAGTTGGCAGATGCTTTTATCCAAAGCGACTTGTATTGCAAGGTGTACATTTGATCAGTTCATGCATTCCCTGGGAATTGAACCCATGACCTTGCCGTTGCATTTGAACTCAGTTCATTACTATTGCTACAATATGCTAAATTGCTATAATATGATTACAAAATACATATTTATAAAATGACTATTATTCACTATTATTCAGTATTATCAAATGTATATAATATTTTACTTATTATTATAAAAAATATATAATTATTACATTGAATTTAATTTAAAAAAAAATTATTACAAGTATACTTAGTTACTTAGTGACGCATGATGTCAGTCCAGCCTTCAACTAATTAATATAATATTATTATAAAATTAATATTTATAAAATTATAAAATAAAGCTATCAAATTTATATTTATACTTATAAAAATCAATATAATTTTTAATTGCTTTTATTTAGTATATTATTATAATAATATTAAACTAAGTATTTGATCAGAATGGCATGGTTGACCAATCAGAATTGAGTATGCCAGAGAGCTGCATAATAATGTGAGACTTGCAGTAGTTTATTGTCTTTGTTTAATTTCACAGCTGTTTTTTGTATTGTGTTCCTCCAGCCCCTGTGCAGTGAACTTGACTCTGGACCGTCTCTTCTGGGCTTGCCGAGGAGCGGACATGATGAGCCCCTGATGGAAGCCATTGGAAACCCTGTAAAGGAACTCAGAGAAGCTGTGGAGATGCTCAATGATACGGCGCGAGAGCGGGGCCGCTCGCAGTCACATGACCAGAGCATCCGAGAACTGCTCACCAGGGTGTGTAGAATCAGAAATTAATGATATCAGATTCATTTATCAATGTTTGTGTTAAGGCAGACCTGGCAAGAAAGCATTTTGGACAACAAAAGCGTTCATTTCTTCTCTGTACTATTCGTCGTCTCCTCGTTTCCCAGCATGCCATGGTGTCTGTGCGCGTGGAGCAGTGTCTGCAGCGCTGTGCGGAACTAGCCGTAGATGTGCTTGAGATGGAGAGTGAGATGGCTGTGAGGTGTGAGCCGGATCGCTGTGGTCTGGATGGTCTGCAGGAGTACCAGGACCAGCTGGAGGTACGGGTACAATGAACATTGCTGCAGGACTACTGGAGAAACATTTTGCAAAGCAAATGAGTTTAGGATGAATCTCACAAAACCTGTCAAGAACATGCCTAGCTCATATTTTTTAACTTCTTGAGCAGTTTGAGCTCCAGTAGCTCGTCTGTTTGTTCGGACCACACGGGCCAGCCTTCGCTCCCCACGTGCATCAATGAGCCTTGGCCGCCCATGACCCTGTGGCCGGTTCACCACTGTTCCTTCCTTGGAGCACTTTTGATAGATCCTGACCACTGCAGACCGGGAACACCCCACAAGAGCTGCAGTTTTGGAGATGCTCTGACCCAGTCGTCTAGCCATCACAATTTGGCCCTTGTCAAACTCGCTCAAATCCTTACGCTTGCCCATTTTTCCTGCTTCTAACACATCAACTTTGAGGACAAAATGTTCACTTGCTGCCTAATATATCCCACCCACTAACAGGAGGCGTGATGAAGAGATCATCAGTGTTATTCACTTCACCTGTCAGTGGTCATAATGCATCCAATAATTAACTATTAATAAGCAGTAAATTAAGAGTTTATTGAGGCAAAAGTCATAGTTAATAGTGAATATGTGTTCCCCATACTAAAGTGTTACCTTATTATTTTTACGTCACAATAAAAAAATGGTCTTAAAAATAGAGCTGTTTTATTCATGCATATTCTTGTGGTGACCTGGATATGTTTTCATGAGATTCACCTCTTTGTGGGGTTGTTTATTTTTCAAAAAAAGTAATTCCAGACAGCAACCAAGTGTTTTTGCAAAACAATAACACATCCAAAGCACTTACTAGTGAACGCGCTCTGAGAACAGGAAGCATCTTGTTTGCCGGGAATCTGTGACCTCGCAGTGTTGATCTATTGGAAATGGCTTTCTCCCATTTGTTTTAGCACATTGTTTCTAGAATCTGTTTCCTGTTGTGGTTGAAGTTTGACATCCACTGAGGCTCAGCCAGACCCTTGTTTTGTTCAATAGATGTTAATGAAGTCAGCCTCGACGTGTGAGCCCACACATGACTTTATTATCCACACAGGACTCCATTGTGTGAGAGTTTTGGCATTTGTGATGTGCATTCGTATGTGTCAGTGGATTCATTTGTGACTGTAGGATTGTGCATTGTGGGGTGCTTTGCAATACAACCTCAATAGCGTGCATTGCACAAACACCCACAGCTGTCTGGAAACCCCAAAGTGCAAGAAATGACCTAATGGCTCATACTAAAATAGTTTGACGCTCATGCACAAGGCATCTGACAATCTCTGTTTTGCAGGCGCAGATCTGAAGCACTGAGCGGCTTGATTCTTATTAAGCCTTTAACACTTTTAATTACATTCAGAAACACCGTCAGTGATGCCAGCATTGCATATGTAAAGCATATGGTTCCTTTTAGGGTGTATACTTCCAAGCACAGGTAGTTTACCATTCTGAACTCACACATGGGCGTCTTTTCTTTTCTCCAGGCTGAATACGGAGTCCTAAAGGAGGAGGTCGGGGCTATGAAGAGTCTGGCGAGCCGTTTGTCAGATGTTTGTCCAGAGAGGATGAACGCTGTAGGAACTGAGATTCAGACCAGTCTGCATGCATGGGAAGAGCTCGGCAAGAGTGTGGCCGAAAACAAGAAGAGACTCCTGCAGTTTGGGCACCTGCGCCATTTCTTTAGGAACTACCTGGCGATGATGTAAGGAAATAATGAAACTATTAAATAAGGCCTTCTTTTATTTCTAAGTTAAAGTTAAAGGTTCACCTCACAAGAACATGTCCAGGTCATAATTCACACCAAAACCACCATCTTTCAAGACCATGTCTGGACACATTACAGTAATATAAATTTATTAAAAATAATGGCATAATGCAAAAAAATCATAATGGTCCTAAAATAGATGCAACATGTAACTTTTTATTTCTTTGTTTTGATTTCGGGGTGAAATGTGACCTGGACATGTTTTGGTGTGATTCATCCGGAATGTTCTATGAATTTATTTGCAGAGTTTATTTTATTAATAATGTTTTGTTTATTGATGTGATATGTCTGTTCACATTGTGTTCTCTTCATGCATTTGGAGAAAGGTCTGGTAAGCATCATCTTGAGCTGTGTGTATTGGCCTGAAGCTCTTGTCTTCATCCCTCTGCCGTTCATCTTCTCTCCCACAGCTCTTGGACAGAAGACACCCGCTCCTGCATTTTCTCAGAAAGTGCTCTGCGTCAGAACCGAGAGAACCAGGAGCCTCTGGTTGAGGTTCTGGATCGGCAGATAGAACAGAAGTTTGAGGAGTTTGATCAGCTCACCGTGGCTGGAGAAAAACTCTTTGGCGACGAGCATCACCTTAACAAAATGGTAGAGTATGTTTTGCATAAATAAAAGAAAAATCACAAATAAGCTTTCTTTAAAGATGTCATTTTATACCATTTTTAAGGCTCTACTAGAAAAGGATTTCATGCTTGAATGTTAAAAAACACATTATTTTCCCTATATTCCCCATTGTTGCAGCTCGTCTCTTCCCAGTCTGTCAGTAACGCTCTGTTTAGTTTCTGTCTCTATGACAGCTTCTGAAGAGCACAATGTGCTCTGATTGGTCGGCTGGATCAGTGTGTTGTGATTGGTCAAGCGCTCTGAGCGTGTTTGGGAAATGCCCTGCCTTTACCATAACCGTTAGTTTTTCAACAAACTACTAACTAACTCAACCAGGCCCCGCCCCTTTATTCTGCGTATTAATTATTTAAATGAGAAATAGTGTGAGGAAGAAAACTCAAGACTACAATGGAGGCGTTTCAGGGAGTTCAGAAACACTGACACTGATATAGAGAAGATCTCCCGCTGGAGGGACTCAAACAGCAACAGTACACACTGAAGAGAGATGGAGATGTAAAAAAAGCATACGTCCTCCTCTTTACGATCTGCTTCATTTGCTTTGCCCTGTTTTATAGCTTTACTCTTACTGTTTGACAACTAATTTACAGTATGTCTCCTATGAAAGTACAACCAATAAAAGCTTCCTCTGCGATGACAGAAACAAGAATGATAGAATGTTTTTCCATTGCTCTTTATCTCGTGCAGATCAGAGAGAGGATGGAGGAACTGAGGAGCATGCTGGGATGGATCCTGGTCCACTGGAGGGCTCAGAAGGATCAGCTGTTGAGCAGACAGAAGGCTGAAGAACCTCAGACAGATGCCATTTACTCTGAAGCCACTGTCTGCACCTCGCAACCACAGGTAGAACCCCTTCATTATCATAAAAATCAACTTAATGGTCCCAAAATAAGATATGTAGGCTGTTGAATGTGTGAATCTGATTGGCTGACGAACGTTCTAAGGTGCAGTTATTTTCAGGGAAACGCACGGATAAAGTAGTTCCAGGCAGGTCTTGACCACATTATAGATCCATATCACTCCGCCAAATGATTTCAGTTATTTCAAAGGTCCTACAACAGTAAAAGAACCAAAACCCACAACGACACTGACCAAGCGAAGAAATATAGTAAAAAATAGGATAAAAACTACAAAATATTTCAAAATGACATTTTAATATGTATGGAAAGCACATACTCTTTTTCTCCCGCTCAGACAGTCCATACACACATACAGTACAGACACACACTCGCAGAGAAACGTGTTGTCAGTGCTGCTCTGATGATTTTATCAGTAAAATAATTAAACAACTTAAAGGGATAGTTCACCCAAAAATGAAAATGATCCCATGATTTACTCCTCCTCAAGCCAACCTAGGTGTATATGACATTCTTCTTTCAGACGAATACAATCAGAGTTATATTAAAAATGTCCTGGCTCTTCCAAGCTTTATAATGGCAGTGAACAGCAGCCCAAAAAAGTGCATCCATCCCTCATAAACGAACCGATGGGTTTGTTTAAGAAAAATATCCATATTTAAAACGTTATAAAGTAAAATATCTAGCTCCCGGCGGACCGCCTTCCCTGTTCAACTTACGAAGAAAGTGTAACGCCTCTCGCAGTACAAAACGCCTCCACCAGTTACGTAAGGTGAAATCGCTTCACTTCAGAAGGCCTTTATTAACCCCCGGAGCCGTGTAAAGCACGTTTATTATGGATGGATGTGCTTTTTTGAGCTTCAAATTTTGGGCTGCCATTCACTGCCATTATAAAGTTTGGAAGAGTCAGGATATTTATTAATATAACTCTGATTGTGTTCGTCTGATAGAAGAGATTCAAGATTTGTAGAATTATAAATAATCAAGTCAAGCAGAAAAAAAAGTAACAAATAAAAATAAAGAAGTGGAATAAAATAATTGAAGTAGACTGTGCAGTGAGTAAACTGTAGACTTATAAATATGTGGTTAACAAATGTATAAAGAGTATAATGTGCAAACAGGTTTATAACAGGCTGTTACACAGTAACAACGAGAACAGAAAGTGCAGTGCAATGTCAGTATGTCGATGGTCACGTGATGTTAAGTGACTGAGTTCAGGAGTCTGATGGCCTGGGGGAAGAAGCTCCTCCTGAGTCTCTCAGTTTTGGCCATCAGGCTTCGGAAGCGCTACCAGATGGCAGCAGCGTGAAATGAGGGTTTGCAGGGTGATTAGAGTCCTTGATGATCTTAGTAGCTCTGCCTTTGCAGCGTTTGGTGTAGACGCGTCCTGCAGAGACGGGAGAGCTGACCCTGAGATACGCTCGGATAAGCGCACGACTCTTTGCAGGGCTTTGCGGTCATGACTGGTGCTGTTCCCATACCACACTGTGATGCACTGAGTTAATACACTTTCTATCGCCCCTAAATAGAAAGTTTTCAGGATAGCTGGTGAAACCCTGAATTTCCTCAGCTGGCGCAGGTGGTACAGTCTTTGCCTGGCTTTTTTCACCTGTGTCTGAATGTGAGCAGTCCAGGTCAGGTCCTCGGAGATGTTTACACCCAGGTACTTGAAGCTGCTCACTCTCTCTACTGGTGACCCGCTGATCATGGGGGGGGAGTATGTCCGTTGCTGTCTCTTCCTGAAGTCCCCAATCATTTCTTTGGTCTTGCCAACATTCAGAGAGAGACAGTTGTCCTGGCACCATGATGTTAAATGCTCCACCTCGTCCAAGTATGCCGTCTCATTGTTGTTGGAAATGAGGCCCAGGACAACAGTATCATCAGCAAATTTGATGATAGAGGTGGAGCTGTGTGTGGACAAACAGTCATGTGTGTAGAGAGAGTAGAGCAGGGGACTCAGGACACAGCCCTGTGGAGCTCCCACACTCAGGGTGATGGAGGAGGAGGTGAACTGGCCTATTCTCACCACCTGAGGCCTGCCAGTGAGGAAGTCCTCAATCCAGTGGCAGAGAGAAGGATTCAGGCCGAGATCCAGGAGTTTGGCGGTTAGTGGAAGAATGTCATATACACCTAGGATAGCTTAAGGGGTAGTAAATCATGGGATAATTTTTGGGTGAACTATCCTTTAAAAGCTACATGACATTTCCCACTAGAGAGGTAATAACGGCGCTGTTCTTGAAGCAGATAAACTTACGGTTTTGTATTAGTAGAGGTAATTCACACACTTTTTCTCTCTCTAATAACTCCAATAGTCTGCTATCAGTGGCTCAAGCCTCCATTAAAAAATAACTTTTTGGGTTTAGATGCGTTAGAAATTAGCGTTTTAAGGACAAAAACCTAACAAGTATCTTGAAATAAGTCCATGTTTTAAGGTGTGGTAACTGCAGTCTAAGTGGAATAATTGACTCCAGGCCGTTGAATTATTGAAAAAATAATACACACTCCACTTCGCGTCATGGCATGTGCATTATTTTTCTAATAATTCAACGACCCCTCAACGACCCTACTTATTTTGACTGCCATTTTTCAGGTGGAAACCTCGACCGAAGTCTCTCAGAAGAGAATAGAAAGCCTCACAAGTCCCCCTGGTGACATGGAGGATAGTTTGCAGCACAGTTATGAATATGAGGTGATGAAGAGTGTCAGTCCTAAAGGAAGCGATGACAGCAGTCATTCAGAGAGTCCGGATTCACCGTACCTGGTGCTGAAGGATCCCAGTCCCTCTGCTGTAGGAGGAACCGTTAACCTCATCCTCAGCTTCAGTAACTCTGGAGACACACAAATCCAGGTACAGGCGCCTGGCAGGGAAGGTGGCGTGCCGGTGCCCGAGCCTGTGCACAGGGTGAGAATGATTTAAACATCGCAAACAAGATGACACAATCACTTATGCACTAGTTTGTGTTCTTTCACTTTCTTCTCTCTCTTCTCTTTCCTCCACAATATCCTTCTCTGTTTTATTCTCTTGTACGTTCTCCTTCAGCCTGCTGAGTCTCACTCTTCTGCCTGTAAAAGCTTTTGGAGGCGCTGCCAGGGGCCTTTTGGTAGTTTAAAGCGAAAGAAAACGATTTATCGACACAGTGCAGAAGAGGTAAATACGGTTGGTCGGTGGCCCTGCATGAGAAAACAAAGAAAATGTGTTTGTGTGCATGAGGACTTTGGTGTGATGGACTGACTAACACCATGATTTTCAGTAGAGAAATCATCTCATCATCGTAGTATAATAATATGCTATTCTGAAAAAGAGCCACTGGCCTGATCATTTATTTGTTTGGTGGTTGGAAACGCAACAGAGACTTTGATGGAAGACGGGTTGCTGCGGTTTAGGGGAGATTGCAAACAGGTATAGGCAGGCAGGTAATGAAAAGATGACTGAGGAAACAGCCACTTCCACTGCCAGTTTATGGGAAGCATTAGAAACTCTTTCCAAGATACACATAAAGCCTCATTTCAAACATTCGGGTTGTTTACAAAAACTTTCTTTGGGAAAGTTTTGAAAGTAATTGCAACAAAAATAAAAGTGTGTGTTTCTTGGAACGGTTACAGGGGCTTAAAAATATAGTAGCATATAGTAGCCTTAAATGGATTTGCAGTATCCTCCTTTTATTATGACATTAGGGTCTGTGAAGTGTAAACTTCGGTCAGTAGTAGGTTTTTTTGTGCAAATTTTGGCCGTTGCTGTACGTTTACAGCTCTCAGATTTTTTTTGAAAACATCATGAGGATTAGGGCTTGTGGGAAGTTATCTAGCTGCGGTCATGGCGTCTAATTTTAGATGCATTTTGATATCTGTCAGCAGGATTTTTTGTGTCCTCTGAGCTTTCAGCACATATAGAGCTGCTTGATGACACCGTGAGTGAATATGTTTCAATGATCATTGTGTTATTATATGCTGCTGAGACCACAGAGATCAGAGCATATAATCACACAGAAATGATCATTGAAATGTTTTCATTGAGTCTCTCACGATGTCATCCATAAGACATCTGTAAATTTAAGGTGCAGTAAGTGATTTCTGAGAAACTGTTGAAAGTAGATCGGACCGAGCACCAAAACACACTTGTAGCCAATCAGCATTAAGGGGCGTGTCCACTCATTACGGGGCAGGTGCCTGTGTTGAATTTGGGGGCAGAGCTATCAAGATGGGGCGTGTTTGTTTTGGTGATTTCTAGGGATGCACAATATATCTGCCACCATATCAGTATCATTCGTTCATTTTTAATGTTAACAGTATTGGTCCGATAAGAAAATTTGGCCAATATGTCTTTTCATGGTGAGATTTTTGTTTTTGTAATCAGGCTCTCGAAAATTATATAAAAATATGGATTTAGATTTATCGGCCAATATATTGGTTTTCACCTTTCAATTATTAGTTATCTGTATCAGCCAAAATTTTCATATCAACGCATCCCTAGTGATTTCAAATATCAACAGGGTTTCTCAGAAATCACTTACTGCACATTTAAGACCAGAAATATACTCTATAACGAGTGTTTCAAGTCTTCTGAACTTCTGAGCATTAACTTTGCATAATTTATATGCTGCTGAGACCACAGTGATCAGAGCATTTAAGTCAGAAATGATGATTGAAACATGTATGCATTGAGTCTCTCATAGTGTCATACATCAGACATCTTTAAATTAAAGGTGCAGTAAGCGATTTCTGAAAAACGGTGTTGAAAGTGGATCAGACCAAGCACCAAAACACACTTGTAGCCAATCTGCACTAAGGGGCGTGTCCACTCATTAGGGGGGAGGTACGTGTGTTGCATAGCGTGTTTGTGAATTTGGGGACGGAGCTATCAAGATGCGGCATGTTTGTTTTGGTGATTTCCAATATAAAAAGCGTTTCTCAGAAATCACTTACTGCACCTTTAAGACCATAAATATACTCTATAATGAGTGTTTCAAGTTTATGTATTCTCTTTAAACAGTTGCTCCATCATGACGAGTCTGAAACCAGCAGAGGCCAGGGGCTTTTGTTAGATCTAAAGTTTTGCTGCAAATTGGTTGTTTTAATCAGATATGCATGGACTGAGAGAGACAGAGGAAGCAGATGATAAGAGAGGTGATAAGATGCATGAAGTGGAGTTTTTCACTCTTACGTAAGCTGTCTTTAAGCCTGATGTAAACCCACTCATGACAGCAGCGCTGTGCTGAGATGTGACCTCACCCTTCGCTTCCCATGATCGCTGAGTTTTGAAATGGCTCCCAGCAGGAGTGGGGGGTGCTGGAGAAATTTTTTGTGAACTTTCTAGAAGGCCCTCTTGACTGGCCTGTGTGATTTATGGTCTGGGGCTGCCAGAGCAGCACAAGATTAGTCACAAGGTGAAAGGTCAAGCCATTACAGCTGTGTATGACGACATGTTTAAAAGCAGATGATTCTTATTAAAGCCCGGAGTAAAAAAAAGAAAAAATCATGCTAGTGTTCTTTTGTGTTCATGTAAATCTAATGGAGTGTCTGCTTGAGCCAAACACTCACAGAAGTGCTGTAAACACACTTATTTACACAAATGATTATACAAATGGTCATTTTTATGCAGCAGTTTTTGAATTATGAATTGCAATGGCTATAAAAAGTTTTTGGACACTTAAGCCAGACTTAAATATGCCATTGCATAAGATGATAAAATATCAAACCAAGTTACATTTATTATAAAGATAACACAAACATGGTCCAAAATGAAGACACTTTGTAAAACATTAGTGAATGTTGATAGTTAATGTGATGAGCTGCACCTGTGTGAACTCGACAAGAACTGATTTCATACATGCATGAAAAATGACCTAGTGAACAACATCAACAGTTGTTTGCAGATGCCACTTCATAACTTTTGCTATGTAATGCAACGACATTCATGCATTTTTTTATGACTTAACTGTCCAAATGATTTTTGGACCACTGCATGTCAGATAATTAGCATGATGTATCTTTAAAGGGTGAACTTTGTAGAGGTCGACCGATACTGGATTTTACCGATAACAATAACTATGTTGGCCCATGCTGTCCGATAACCGATAGTTTTTAAACTGACCAGCTGGATATAAACTAATGCAAATTGATGGTAACAATCGTGACATTAAACATTTGTTAGCATCCTCTCAGCCTCGACGGCAAACATACTGTTGTTCTCTACTAATGCAGCATCTAGTCAACAAATTAATTACTTCATAATGATATAAAAACACATACAGTAGTGTACTGTATAACATACCGGTTCATTGTCTGTTTTATATCTGTTTCTGAAGTGAAGCCTCGCGTGTCAAAACAAACTCCACAAGGTGTCAGTGATATTTTTTATTTCACCTCTAAAGGCCGTTCTTGTACTGTATAATGACAGTGGACCCTTCTCAGCTGCTCCAGCAACAAACACAACCCAGAAAATCTATCGGTATTCATTTTTGCAGATAACCGATTATTCCAGCAATTATCGTGCCGATTAATCGCAAAACCGATCAATCACAAAACCGATCAATCGATCGACCTCTAGAACTTTGTATTGAAGTGTAATACTTATGCATGCTAAACACTTCATGCATGGGAGAAAAAAGTAATGAAATAACACTTAAAAACCTTTTCCTTTTGTTTTAGGTAAGTACTTACTTGCATGTTATGGAAAACAACATGGCCGTAGCCCCAGTGTATGAGAGTATGACGCTACCCAGAGACAAAGCCCCAAGGCCCTCTTCCTCCTCTCCCAGGACCTCCCTGTACGCTTTCTCCTCCCCTTGCACCTCTCCATACTCCTCGTCCTCCACAGAAGACACCCTTCAGCAGGCCAACAACCCCTCTGTTCACCTCTTGCCAAAGAACGGCAACATCTCAATCTTCAGCAGCCTTAAGAGAAAGAGCAAGAAGGGGAAAAAGACGAAAGATGACCGTAGACACACCATTCAGAAGATCATGGGAGAAGAGGTGTCAGAAGAGGCTGGTTTGCCACCTGTACATGAACCGGTGATCTATGATACGCACACTTGGCCCCTGAAGGAAAGGAAGAAGCGGAAAAATGCAAGGAAACCAAACAGCGAAGAGACTCAGGTCTTGGACTACATGAAGAACCCTTTGGTGAAAGACATAGATGCAGAATGTTCTGGAGAGGTTGGATCTCCAGTTCACCACACCTTAGAGGTTGCCACCCAACGACATGTGAAGAACCACTGTAGATTTCTGTCCTTGGGCTCGGTGTTAAGCTTTGACCTGCCCAAGGATATGAGCCTTATCCCTAGCATTCAAGATGTCATTACAATTGGTCCTCCCGAGCAAAAGAAGACAGACTCTCAACACCAGGACTCTCAGGTTGATCGTCCAACACCTCTGAGCACCTTTAAAACAGCCCGCTTACCTCCAATGCAAAAAGAAGAATCCAAACAAACTTCTCCAGGTGAAGTAATCCTTAAGATTGATTGCAAAGACTCCAAAAGGATCAGCGTTGACACCATTTCATTTATTGAAGATGAATTTCCTCCTCCACCTTCCCCAGTCATTGAAGACATCACTTTTGAGGAGAATCACCCCTCATTACTCCAAAAGAAACACCTGTCTTGGATAAGTACAATGCCCAAAGAAGAGGTGGTTAGTTTGGATACAATGGGAACTAAACTTGACAACAAAGAAAATGTTCTGGTGGACTATGTAAGTCCTCCAGAAGATGAAAGCCAAGGGATAGCCAGCCACAGCTCAACTACAACAGAGATTCATGTATGTCCTAGCATCCATACCTTGGTTCACAATCTTAATGGACACATTTTACATAGGCCAATAAAGACTCAACAGGTGAGTCCAAACCAAGCATCTCAGGTGGTGTTGAACTTCAGAGCCAATGGAAGAGAGGACTCAGTGGACTCTGGTCACTCCAGCTCTGGAAGCTTCAAATTGTGTTCAGAGGGTTTGTACGTGGACTCCTCAGAGTGTCCAGTGCCAAAGAGGACCATCGGAAAGGTACCATCCCTGGATGCAGGAGTCTCCAACAGGAACTTAGAGTTCTCCAAAGACAAAAGCCTTACTTTATCTATTGACGTTGAGGATCCGGTTCACCCTGACCACCAACAGTTTGAGCAGGAAGAGGAGGAGCTGGAGGACATCTGGAACCACACCAACAGCTACCGACAGAGTCTAAACTCTGACATCATGTATAACGGCTACCAGGCTTTGACAGCCACCTCTTCTCCAGACCAGCACAGGGAACCCTCACCTAAAGGTCAAACAGGACTCTTCAGGAAGTTGGTCACAGCCTCCGCACCCAACCTTCTTGTGGCGGAGTTTCGATTGCCACCATCTATCCAGCCTATGGTGGGTTGTGGGAAGCAGCAGAACTCAATGGAAGAGTGGCGAATTCCAGATAAAGGGGACAGGAGGTCTTGGGCTGCATTCACTCAACAGGAACAGGTTTACAAACAGGTGGCCATTAATGAAACTGCTTCAGATCCGGTGAAACTACCCGAAATAGAGGACCAGCAAAAGTATATCTACCATTATAGAGAGGAGGAGGAGGAAGAGGAGGAGGAGGAGGAGAAGGAAACAGGGTTTTTGAAGGTGAGGTCTACAAGTTGGCAATTAATCTTGACAAACCCTGTGGTTTAGGAAGTTAGGGAAATCCAATCCTGCTCCTGGGGGGGGGGCAGTGTCCTGCAGAGGTTAGCTCCAATACCAATTAAATACATCTGAACCAAGGAAATCAAGGTCTTCAGGATTACTAGAAACATCAGGGAAGGTGTTGGGTCAAATTAGAGCTAACCCAGAAAGCAATAGCCGTCATCGTCTCGGTTAACTATAGACCCAATATAGTCTGGCTATGAGTAACCCACTTGGTAACCCACCCATTTGGTTACATGTCGTTTTTGCCAAAATAACTTGCGAGATATATGATATTCCATCATGTAAGCAAAGTCAATAGTGATTACAAGGTCTTTGGTTTAATTTATTTGATATGTTCATGTTCTAGATGACTAGTCTATTCTTAGGCTATGGTTAGACGTCTATTAAATTTTCACTGAAAGCCCAATTTTTGGCCTAGACGTCTGTGTTTGGATGGCTAGTAGACTTCTTTTAAACACAGAATTGCTTGCTGGGAAACTCTGCTGGACGTTGGACCTCCAGGATTGGACACCTCTGGTTTAAGTAGTTGAGCTGTTAACTTGTGCTGCCTTCACAACATGTCAGAATGATTTTTTATGAGATGAGCACCACAGTATTGTAATTAGCAGTGGGAAGTTTAGGATTATCTTTAGGGCAAGAAAGTATTCCTTGGTTGGCTGCTTTATGAGGTGACCGGTTACATTTCCCGTTATTTGATGTGGGATCAAGAGAATTATAAAATACATAATAAAATGCTCTTCATTTTGTTGCTTTTGCACTAAAAGGCTAAAGTAGGATCTTCCCATGAGGATTGAGGGTTTTATTTGGAAATCTTTAACTTCAAATGAAGTTGTGACCAGCACATTTCATATCATTATCCCCATTGTTGTAGCTATTATTAGCGAACATTTAATCTGTTTTTGTATGCACTGATTTGTGTCCTCCTCTATTCACAGGACCAGTCCATGAGCCTCCTGTCTGTCCATATGGGATTGGTTGGCACCAATGACTCTGATATCCAGGTACACAAGTTAAATTGCAGACCATTTCACTGGATAGACCATTGCAGAAGTTTATATGAGATTTACTTACAAGTCTGCTTAAAAGTTCTTCAAAATAATAAAAATAATAAAAGACGTCACTGTATCTATTCATTGTGAAATAATGGTTGGTTATTCTGAACCGGTCTTTTTCAGAGGGGAAGACAAGAACTGGAAATGCCGTCTATGGAAGGTACTCTGGAGAGGAAACACAAACTACAGCTGGGTGGAAAGAAGGTAAATATCACAATTACAGATATCTTCTTCACACAGACCAAGACAAATGAGCATGTTGTGCCACAGGCCTCATGCTTTTATCTGTGGTAGATGTCAGTTTAAGTTATTTTGGTGTATTTTTGGTTGTTCTTTATGTAACCAATAAATGTGCTATTTCTTCAGGCACCATGCAGGGCGTGGACCTCCTATCATGCTGTGCTGTATAAACAAACAATATGTTTCTATCAGGACAGGAAAGATACCCTCAAGGTAAGCTTGAAGACTTTTTGTTCCTTTATTGTAAACAGACATCATTAGTTAACTTATATTGCAAGGTTGAATTGTGATTTGAATCACATTTAATGGCAGCTGTAAAGCAGCTAAGGATATGAGTTAACCAAAACGAGTCTATATTTGTACCCCATATAGAGCTGTGTGACAAGCCTTCCTCTGAACCTAATTGGAGCAGTGTGTGAACCGTCGCCAGAGTACACCAAAAAACCCAATTGCTTTTGCTTGAGGTAAATGATAGACAACTAAAGATTTGTTTTAGTTACAGATGAAAGTAATTTGAGTCACTCGTTTTACCTTTTTCTCTCAGATTGCGTGATGGATCTGAGTATCTCCTTAGTGCCTCCTCCCGATTTATGATGAAGAAATGGATACTTAGAATCCAAGCACACACTGGTATTATACCATTTACTATCTGTCTGTCTTTAACAGTCTGTTTTTACAGTCATATTCAGATGAAATCCTCTCTCTCTACAGCGTCCGGTGATTCTGTAGCGAACAGATCGACATGTCATGGGTCTTCAGCGACGCTCTCCAGACATTCTCCTCCTATCACAGACTGTCAGTATGGAGATAAATGTCACTGCTCCATGAGAAATTATGTCACCACCACCGTTTTAGCACAGAGTCAGCCTGCCTCAGGCCGAACCAAAGAGATCGTAGTGCACACCAATGACGGCCTGCAGATCCACCAAAGACATCAGGATCTACTGCTCCCCTCATTCCCAAATGCAGGTCATTCTGGTAAGATCGATCGATCGATCGATCTATCTATCTATCTATCATCTATCTATCTATCTATCTATCTATCTATCTATCTATCTATCTATCTATCTATCTATCTATCTATCTATCTATCTATCTATCTATCTATCTATCTATCTATCTATCTATCTATCTATCTATCTATCTATCTATCTATCTATCTATCTATCTATCTATCTATCTATCTATCCTATCTATCTATGTCTATTATCTGTCTGTCTATCTGTCTGTCCGTCTATCTATGTCTGTCCATCCATCGGTCTTTCATCTGTCGTTCTGTCTGTCCGTCTGTCTGTCCATCCATCCGTCTGTCTTTCATCTGTCATTCTGTCTGTCCGTCCGTCTGTCCGTCTTTCATCTGTCATTCTGTCTGTCTGCCTATCTATGTCTGTCCATCTGTCTGTCTGTCTGTCTTTCATCTGTCATTCTGTCTGTCCATCAATCAGTCCATCTTTCATCTGTCATTCTGTCTGTCTGTCCATCCGTCGTCTTTCATCTGTCATTCTGTCTGTCTGTCTGTCTGTCCATCCATCCGTCTGTCTTTCATCTGTCATTCTGTCTGTCCGTCTGTCCATCCGTCCGTCCGTCCGTCTTTCATCTGTCATTCTGTCTGTCCGCCCATCCATCCGTCCATCCGTCTTTCATCTGTCATTCTGTCTGTCTGTCTATCCGTCGTCTTTCATCTGTCATTCTGTCTGTCCGTCCATCCATCCATCCATCTTTCTTTCATGTCATTCTGTCCGTCCGTCTTTCATCTGTCGTTCTGTCCGTCTATCTATCTATCTCCGTCCGTCCGTCTGTCCGTCCGTCCATCTATTCATGTCCGTCCAACCATCCATCATCCGTCTGTCATTCCGTCCATCCATCTATCTGTCCGTCTGTCTTTAATCTGTCGTTCTGTCTGTCTGTCCATCCGTCCAACCAACCAACCATCCATCCATCTCCATCCGTCTGAAGCCAAATATATATATATTTTTTTGTTGCCATTTACAGTAAGTCCACTTTTTATAGTGAAATTTAGTTAAATGCTGCTATTCATTACGATTATATTATAAATTACTCAGGTTTATAGTTGTATTTCATAAACCCTCATTGTTATTGTTCCAGAAAAATGTCTCAGTGTATGATAAAATGTAGCATTTATAATACATGTGTATAACTTTAGATGTTGTATTTTGTCTTGTTGTCGAAAGTACATTTTTAAAATAAATATCTAATTAAATATGTAATTTATCTCAAGTATGTTAGTGTGATGTATTTAAAAGCATACATGAGATAAATTTGGCTTTAGTTTGACAGTAGCTTCCTCAAAACTGGACACTAATGCTAGTAATAAATAAATATGAAGGACAAATGTTTTGGACATCCAGAAGAGGGCAGTAGAGGACTCTGGTATGAGCCGAGCTTCACACAGACATTATGAGGCATGATCACATCTGTTTGCTGTCAGTGGCTTTCTATTTCTGGAGAAGCACTTCTATTCAGCTCTCTGGATTCTGTCATTTCCACCTTGGTCACATTATTTCTCACCTCCAGTACTTTGTCACTCTATTATACTGTCTGCTCTTGTACTGCAGAGGTTGAATGATTCATGTTCTGTTTTTTCTCTCTGTAGAGGATGAGTTTGAGTCTCATGGCGAGTCTCTGAGACAGAAGTTGTCCTCTGTGTCCTCCATTCAGGGCTGGACCAGTGAAAAGAGACGCTCACACTCCTTTACCTCAGGTACAGCCTCTACAATCACAACATTTGCCAAACAGGTCATTCTTATGAAACGGTGCTATATAATGGTGTACAGTAGTGTCTGAAAGTGATATCCGGGGGAGCATATTGCGTAGTTGTTCTTGGAGTCAATCGTTTTATTTTTGACAGCGCAATGAAACATGCTAAATAGAACAGACATCATTTTTGGACAGGCTGACATACAAAGAAATTATGAACACATGCAAAAACAACCAATGAAATATTATCTACTGATTATGTTGTAGTCGATGTATGCTTTTTGTCTTTCTATACATTGTTTTGCATTTTAAAATAAATATTGTAGCTGTAGTTTACCTTTTTTTGCTGAATAATTTTCAGATAAATACCTTTACCAAGTTTAGTCTTTTGTTCTTTCCTCATATTTGAAATATATATAAATAAAATAAAAAAAAAAAAAAAAAAAAAAATTTACCTTGTATTTTGATATGGTCATTAAAAACAAATATCCCTGCCGGACATCACTTTACTGTATATTTGCAAGGTATACATTTGATTAAAAAAAAATTATGTCCCGCACAATTTGGCATGTTTCATTGCATTATCAGAACTAAAACAATTGACTCCAAGCTTTTAAATAAAGCATGAAGATGTCAATTTCCCTAGGCTTGGGATCATCCTCTATGAACTTTAAACACTGATATCTGTCCACAGCCACATATCAGAGGATAAAGCCTGTAGCGCCCCCTTCAGACAAAGGCCAGGACAGCAGCTCCAGCTACTCAGTGACTTTATTCATCGGAGATCGAGAGATGCCGTCGGTCTGTAGGAGCACAGCAATGGCCGAGCCAAGCGACGCCTCCGATCTGCCCATGAGGAGCTACATGAGCCTCCCGCGGCCACGGAACAAATCCGTCTTCAGGAAGTTCTTTGGGAAAAAGGAGTGACTGACAGTTTCTGTGACACTCTGCAGGTCAATGACCCCGACTGACATGTGCAGGACACAAGTTAAACGCCTCCGAAAAACTTTTTTCTTACGATTTATTTATGGACTTAAAATGGCGAGAATCATTTCTTGTCATTTTTAACTGAGATCTTGTATGATTGTTTAATATTCACTCCTTCAGTTTCTGACTTCATCAACCGTATTGATATCGGCTTGTTTAGCCAAACATGAAATGTACTCACCCTTATGTTGTTCAAAACCAACATGACTCTTTCTTTCATGGAACTTATGTGTTTAGCAGACGCTTTTATCCAAACAAAAGCAAATCATCACGAGCCAATGGTATTTGTAATATACTATACCAGGTTTATTAGATTCAAACAAGCTAGAAAAGAGAAAACAGAGCAGAAAACCCTGGAATAACAGTTCATAATGACCACTTCTGTCAAGCATCAAAATGACAAAAAGCACCACAAAAGTATCATAACCGTGCATATGACTTGTCCACTATATTCCAGTTGCTCTCAAGTCATAAAACAGCTTTGTGTGGGAAACAGACTCACGCCTCTTATTCTCTGTGAAGCTTCCCTTGGTGCTTTTTTGTCATTTTGGAGCTTGACTGACCCCTTTCGTTAAAATAAAAGGGGCGTCCACTCCTTCTGGAGGGCCACGTTCCTGCAGAGTTAATGCTGCCTTCACATAGCGTCTCTATGTGCTTCGAAAGGGAGGTTTCACAACCTCACCGCTAAAATTTACACAGTGCACCTTTAAAAACAAAAATACAGTATATAACATTAGTGTCCCATGCACTGACATCCATATAAACATTCATGATGCTATCCAGATTCTGTAATTTGGGTCAAATACAGGCTTCACTGTGTCTAAAACATACAATACTTCAAATGATTACTTAATGACAAGACAATCAAACTGTTGTGGGGAAAAACCTAATAAATCATACCTGACACAGCAGTAGCTGTATGTTTAAAGTTTATGGCGCACTCATCTTGGGAATTTGGGTATCAATATTGTTTCCGAACTTCCCAGTGGTAAACACGACATCAGAGGGCGTTCATGTGCAATTTAAACCTAGGAAACCTATCATTCTGATAGCATGTGAAGGCAGCATAAGCTTCAGCCTGCTTTATCACACCTGCATGGATGTGTTTAGTAATCCTGAACTGGTTCAGGTGTGTTTAATTAAGGTTGGAGCGAAACTCTGCAGGAAAGTGGCCGTCCAGGAGAAGGACTGGACTTAATATTCTTCAGAAAGGGAACACAAGAGAGTGAGATATTTGAGTTTGCAACATCCAGAGGGTGAGTTGAGTTTCATTTATGGATGAATTCCTCCATTTTCCCATGCTTAAAGTTCATTGTTTGCCATTGTTGTTGTAAATGTGCATTAATGAGTGAAGTTTGCTGTGGACATGGTGCCATAATGAATCTACTGATATGAGACTCTTGATATCTATGTGTTCAGTTTTCCCACCACATTCCAGTTGAGGTGGTCTGATGTATGATCTGTTTTTGGCCTGGATTGTAATTTAGTTTCAATCTGTCCAGTCATTGTTTAGCTTTTATTAGGTTTTGGCACATATTATCTCTCATGTTTTTCTGTGTTGGTTTGAGTTCTGTGTTGTCGTGCAGGGTTAGTTCACCCAAAAATGAAAATTCTGTCATTCACGATACCTTTAACACGTGTGTTTCCAAACTAAACATTTGATTCAGTTATTCTAGTGTTGCTTTCTGTGTTTAAACTAATGCAGCGTGTCCAGTGTTTTTACGGTCGTATAATGTTGGTGGCCTGGGTGTTTATGAACATTTGTACACAATTTGAAACATGTAATGCATTATTTCAGACATTTCACAGTGAAAAAAAAAATAATAATTAGGCATGCACTGATATGAACATTTTGTCCGTTACGATAATTATTTATATTTGAAAGCCAATAACCGATATATTGGCCAATAAACCTAAATCCAAATTTTTATAACATAAATTTGATTATAAAAACAAGTCTCCCCATAAAAAGACAAGCTCTCATTATAATTTTATGAAGCTTATATGATTATGATTTGCGCTGCACATTTTTTGAGGTGATTCCAAACATATTTCAAACAATTCAAAACCATCATGGTGCGCATCTGAAGCATCTCAGCTGAAGGAAATAATCCATTATTTATCAGCTTTAATATATCGGCCAAATTGTCTTACCGGACCGATAACAATAACATTAAAACTGGACATATATCGGCTGATACCAATATGGTGGCGATATATCGTGCATCACTAAAAAAATTTACAAAATTGTGCCTTAAAAAAAAAAATTGTCATTATAAGCACTGTAAAAAAAATTGCAGCAATTTGAGTTTTGCATTATGGCATTTTGTTTAGAAATGTTGCAAAACAGAAACTGCACTGGTGATCATACATTCACAAACCACTATAAACCATGAAATTATGAGTGTCTAAAACTAGACCGATTACATAGATTATGTTTTTCGCATGTTTGAGCTTCCTCAAGAACCAATGAGGTTCATTCTCGTGTTACGCAGCACATTTGAGCTTCAGCAAGAACCAATGAGGTTCATTCTTGTGTTACGCAGCACGTTTGAGCTTCAGCGAGAACCAGTGAGGTTCATTCTTGTGTTACGCAGCACGTTTGAGCTTCTATGAGAACCAATGAGGTTCATTCTCGTGTTACACTTGAGCAGCACGTTTGAGCTTCTATGAGAACCAATGAGGTTCATTCTCGTGTTACGCGCATGCGTTTGAGCTTCAGCGAGAACCGCGTTTGACGTTTCGCCAGCTTCAGCGAGAACCAATGAGGTTCATTCTTGTGTTACGCAGCACGTTTGAGCTTCAGCGAGAACCAATGAGGTTCATTCTCGTGTTACGCAGCACGTTTGAGCTTCCTCGAGAACCAATGAGGTTCATTCTCATGTTACGCAGCACGTTTGAGCTTCCTCGAGAACCAATGAGGTTCATTCTCATGTTACGCAGCACGTTTGAGCTTCAGCAAGAACCAATGAGGTTCATTCTCGTGTTACGCAGCACGTTTGAGCTTCAGCATGAACCAATGAGGTTCATTCTCGTGTTAGGCAGCACGTTTGAGCTTCAGCGAGAACCAATGAGGTTCATTCTCGTGTTACGCAGCACGTTTGAGCTTCAGCAAAGAACCAATGAGGTTCATTCTCGTGTTACGCGTTTGAGCAGCATGAGAACCAATGAGGTTCGCGTTTGAGCTTCTATGAGAACCAATGAGGTTCATTCTCGTGTTATGCAGCACGTTTGAGCTTCTATGAGAACCAATGAGGTTCATTCTCGTGTTACGCAGCACGTTTGAGCTTCCTCGAGAACCAATGAGGTTCATTCTCATGTTACGCAGCACGTTTGAGCTTCAGCAAGAACCAATGAGGTTCATTCGTGTTCGTGTTACGAACCAGCACGTTTGAGCTTCAGCATGAACCAATGAGGTTCATTCTCGTGTTAGGCAAGCACGTTTGAGCTTCAGCGAGAACCAATGAGGTTCATTCTCGTGTTACGCAGTTCTTGCGTTTGAGCTTCTATGAGAACCAATGAGGTTCATTCTCGTGTTACGCAGCACGTTTGAGCTTCCTCGAGAACCAATGAGGTTCATTCTCATGTTCACGCGTTTGAGCTTCAGCAAGAACGTTTGAGCTTCAGCAAGAACCAATGAGGTTCATTCTCGTGTTACGCAGGTTCAGCACGTTTGAGCTTCAGCAAGAACCAATGAGGTTCATTCTCGTGTTACGCAGCACGTTTGAGCTTCTATGAGAACCAATGAGGTTCATTCTCGTGTTACGCAGCACGTTTGAGCTTCAGCAAGAACCAATGAGGTTCATTCTGGTGTTATGCAGCACGTTTGAGCTTCCTCAAGAACCAATGAGGTTCATTCTCGTGTTACGCAGCACGTTTGAGCTTCCTCGAGAACCAATGAGGTTCATTCTCGTGTTACGCAGCACGTTTGAGCTTCTATGAGAACCAATGAGGTTCATTCTCGTGTTACGCAGCACGTTTGAGCTTCTATGAGAACCAATGAGGTTCATTCTCGTGTTACGCAGCACGTTTGAGCTTCCTCGAGAACCAATGAGGTTCATTCTTGTTACGCAGCACGTTTGAGCTTCTATGAGAACCAATGAGGTTCATTCTGTGTTGCACGCGTTTGAGCTTCTTGAGTTTACATAGCACGTTTGAACCAATGAGGTTCATTCTCGTGTTACGCAGCACGTTTGAGCTTCAGCGAGAACCAGTGAGGTTCATTGTCGTGTTACGCAGCACGTTTGAGCTTCTGTAAGAACTGATGAGGTTCATTCTCGTGTGTTACCTAATAATACAATAAATAACGTTCAGAAGGCCTATTTGCTATATCTATATCTCTGTATATGTGAGAGAGGCCAGTAATTGAGAGGGAATATTTGTTGGGTGGTTCATCTGACTGACAATATTTGAAAGCATCTTTTATATATTTGTAAAAATGAGCAAAATGTGCTCCTATTGGCAAAGAAAAGCGGACACCCATTTACCTTCTTCTCTGGGATAAATAAATAAATGTCCGCAGCTTCTCTCATAGTGAAGAAAATGAGATGTTTGTTTGTTTGATGCCTGTTTTAACGATCCACTGGGCACAATCACCTCCAATTCAACACACCCTCGTCCTTCCCTCTCCGATGGGGATTTCAAAAGCGCTGATACGGCAACTACAAACAAACACTTAGAAATCCTCCACAATAATCATCAAAACAGCGGAGGGGATCTGAGCCTTCCGGCTCAAGCCCAAACCCTCAGAGGTCGATGCCTCGCTCGTGCGTTTGCATATGAAAAGCTGTTATGGCTGGAAGCTGGATGCCCCTGCAATCCCTTTAAGCATTCAAAGAGACTGTGCATACATAATTGGTGAGTATTTCATGTTGAAATGATAATAAGTGACGGTACAGTCGGCACTCGAAATGAACCGCAAAAAGATGCAAAACAAAAGCGGATCTGTGGTAAATCCGAGCTTCAATTGAGAGTGTTGACAGCGGGGGGTGAAAGTGCTCAAACAATGGCTTTCACCACATGGTCAATGTCGGATTAGAATGCATTAAGTACTCGAAATGTGCCAAGTGCAAAGGGACGGACAGATTTTTTAATGGACCGTGTAGCATCATTCAGCAGTGGCTCTAGGCCTACTATGGCAAGCAGTTTTAACATGTAATCATCCTAAAAACAAATTAGTATCTATTCCATTAAGTACCAGTACTTATTCATTAGCTACTAGTGATTATTTTTTAGGTACTAGTGTGTGTTCTTTAGATACTAGTACCTTTTTTAAAAAATACTAGTAGTTATTAATTAATTCTTATTTTTTAGATACTGGTACTCATTCATTAGTACCTTTTAAAATAAACACTAGTACTTATTTATTAGATTCTAGTGCCAATTAAATCGGTACTAGTACTTAATTTGTTACTACTTATTATTAGGTATTAGTACTTATTCATTAGATACTAGTACTTATTTTGATAGTGACTAGTAACTATTCTTTTCTTACTAGTAACACAATTTTACATTTTGCCATTGACTTCTATGGGGATCATTCAGACATCAACTATTCAGTTCTGACTAGTATGTATTCCAATTGTGACTATAGTACATATTTATTAGATACTAGTAGTTATTCATTAAGTACTACTTATTTTTAAGAGACTAGTACCTTTTACTAGTTACTAGTACTTATTCAATAGATACTAGTACTTATTCAGTAGATACTACCTATTTATTAGATAGTATTTATTCCAAATGTTACTAGTAAGATTTTTTTATTTTACTAGTAAGAGTTTTAATTGAACTCTACAGTGGCCATTCTGACTAGTCATAACATTAGATGAGTAAAAGCAGTTGTGACTAGTAAGATAAGAAATGTTACTAGATACAATTTAAAAAAGATACTAAGAAATAAGTACTAGTAGCTAATTAATAAGTACTAGTACTTAATGGAATAGATAGTATCTAAATAAATAAGTAGTAGTAGCATGAAAACAGATATTAGTACGTTTTAAGGATTTAATGTTAAAACGGCTTGCCATAGGCCTACTACATGCAATACAATATTCAGTATTTTAGTCACATATGAAAAAAAAAATTAACTAGCTATTGATTCTGATACAGTAAAAAGACAGAGGCCTAAATATAGGTCACACAAAGCATTAAAAAAGCATTAGGTCATTTTAAAAGTTGTGGCTTTCGCCTAGCTCTTATTAGTGATGTTTGCCAGTAGACTAACCCAGCAAACACAGAACGTGGTTTAGTTATTTGGTTATTTTTTGGGAACCAAATATAGGAATGTTCTGTGTTATTTTGCAACCTGCAGAGAACCTTCCCAGAACGTTCCTGTAGGTTTTATTTTTTATAATATAACCATTATGTTATGCTGAACTGTCATTTTTCATAAACAAATATTTTTGCGATGCAGTTTATTAAAACCTAGATTCGATCAGTCAAAACACATTATAATTTTCAGATAAATCCAATTTTATAGCTAAAAATATTAAACTAACATTGATAAACTAATGTCTTTATTGAATAATTGCTTATAATTACTACAAACCAGATTCCAAAAAAGTTGGGACACTGTACAAATTGTGACTAAAAAAGGATCTCATAAACTTATATTTTATTCACAGTAGAATATAGATAACATATCAAATGTTGAAAGTGAGACATTTTGAAATGTCATGCCAAATATTGGCTCATTTTGGATTTCATGAGAGCTACACATTCCAAAAAAGTTGGGACAGGGAGCAATAAGAGGCCGGAAAAGTTAAATGTACATATAAGGAACAGCTGGAGGACCAAGCTGCAACTTATTAGGTCAATTGGCAACATGATTGGGTATAAAAAGAGCCTCTCAGAGTGGCAGTGTCTCTCAGAAGTCAAGATGGACAGAGGATCACCATTCCCCAATGCTGCGGCCAAACATACTGGAGCAATATCAGAAAGGAGTTTCTCAGAGAAACACTGCAAAGAGTTTGAAGTTATCATCTACAGTGCATAATATCATCCAAAGATTCAGAGAATCTGGAACAATCTCTGTGCGTAAGGGTCAAGGCCGGAAAACCATACTGGATGCCCGTGATCTCCGGCCCTTAGACGGCACTGCATCACATACAGGAATGCTACTGTAATGGAAATCACAACATGGGCTCAGGAATACTTCCAGAAAACATTGTCGTGAACACAATCCACCGTGCCATTCGCCGCTGCCGGCTAAAACTCTACAGGTCAAAAAAGAAGCCACATCTAAACATGATCCAGAAGCGCAGGCGTTTTCTCTGGGCCAAGGCTCATTTAAAATGGACTGTGGCAAAGTGGAAAACTGTTCTGTGGTCAGACCAATCAAAATTTGAAGTTCTTTTTGGAAAACTGGGACGCCATGTCATCCGGACTAAAGAGGACAAGGACAACCCAAGTTGTTGTCAGCGCTCAGTTCAGAAGCCTGCATCTCTGATGGGATGGGGTTCATGAGTGCGTGTGGCATGGGCAGCTTACACATCTGGAAAGGCACCATCAATGCTGAAAGGGATATCCAAGTTCTAGAACAACATATGCTCCCATCCAGACGTCGTCTCTTTCAGGGAAGACCTTGCATTTTCCAACATGACAATGCCAGACCACATACTGCATCAATTACAACATCATGGCTGCGTAGAAGAAGGATCCGGGACTGAAATGGCCAGCCTGCAGTCCAGATCTTTCACCATAGAAAACATTTGAGCATCATAAAGAGGAAGATGCCACAAAGAAGACCTAAGACAGTTGAGCAACTAGAAGCCTGTATTAGACAAGAATGGGACAACATTCCTATTCCTAAACTTGAGCAGCTTGTCTCCTCAGTCCCCAGACGTTTGCAGACTGTTAGAAAAAGAAGAGGGGATGCCACACAGTGGGAAACATGGCCTTGGCCCAACTTTTTTGAGATGTGTTGATGCCATGAAATTTAAAATCAACTTATTTTTCCCTTAAAATGATACATTTTCTCAGTTTAAACATTTGATATGTCATCTATGTTGTATTCTGAATAAAATATCAAAATTTGAAACTTCCACATCATTGCATTCTGTTTTTATTCACAATTTGTACTCTCACTTACTCAATTATGTTAGTCATTGTTATTCGGCACTTAAAGCCGCTATTATGGATTTTGAAAATGACCTTTCATGTAGTGTGTAACAGTTCTAAGTGACTGAAAACATCCTGCAAAGTTTTAAATCTGAAAGTGCAGCATATATATAAAGTTATTGTCTCTCTAAAGTAAGAATTGACTCTTGAGTCAATTAAACTAATCGTTTTTCAAATGAGTTGCAAGCCGTTTCGTTGTGACGTCACAACAAATCATTAGCATATATCTCCCGTCCACTGTGCACGCAGTCGCCAGGGAAAGCTTGAACACTGCAGGATACGGGATAGCATCATGTCGAGAAGATGCTGTGCTCTACAATGTGTTTCATATTGTGTAAGTATCTGGCTAACCGACTAACTCGTGTTATTACTGTCTTACTGAAATACTACTGTAAATCAGCTGTGGGCTGCAGTATTACCTAAAACTGAGTCTGTTAATGCAGATTGTCTGTCATTCTTACTACTTTGAGTAAAGATAAAGGATGGAGCAAGATTTGTTTTGCAAACGTTAATGTTACATCAGCTGGGCTAATGTATGCACTGTTATTGATACAGTTCCCACATGTGCACCGGAATACATAAGAAAGAAAGACACACACACACACACACACACACACACACACACGTTTGTTGATGGAAGCACACCTAATGTACCTCAAACTGAGTAGCATCACTGTGAAACGTCCTGCTCAAGGTTCGGGTTGAATAACTAGTTCTTAAAATGTTTCATCGATTCGGACTCGCGCTGGGATTTATGTAAAATCAACGTCATCTTCACTGTCTTTTCATTGTGTACAATCGCTGAGCTTTACGACGCCTCTGGACAGAGCTGGAGGTCAGTTATGGTAATGGAAGTTTGTTTCTGAAATACTCGCCGGACGCGGTAGACCAATCACAACAGACTGGGCCATCTGACCAATCAGAGCAGAGTAGCTCATGGAGAGGAGGGATTTAGAGAGACTGGTTCATCCATCGAGTCGTTTGAGAATCATTGAACATTGTGGTGATGTGCATTGTGTATTATGAGAAAATTAAACAGTTTTTTGACCTTTGATGCATGTAAACCTGTTGTTGGAGACCTTAAAAATGGCATAATTGGGACATTTTTAACATAACATCTGTTACTGTGGTACAGTGATATAAGTTACGAAATCGTACATATCCAGGGAACGTTACGGGAAGGTAAGGGGAATGTTCTGCAAACTTAAAAAATGTTCCATTTCCGTAACAAAAACTTTCCTGGCTAACCAAAAACAAACGTTACAAATACATGTCAGAAAACTTCTGGGAACCAAAATTGTTAGCTGGAAAGCAGCTGCCTACAGTAGCAAGTTAGTAACATGCTAAAATCATTCAGAACACCTTAGCAACGCCCTTGTAACCACCTGGAATACTCTAGCAACACCCTAGCAACCTGCTAAAACCACTCAGAAAACCACAGTGCGTGCCCAGAAATGCCTTGGTTGCATTTATTTGATCAAAAGTACAGCAAAACCAGCAAGATGTTACTTTAACAATAGCTGTTTTGTATTATAAATGTAATATGTTTTAAAATGTAATTTATTCCTGTGTATGGCTGACATCAGCGAGACAGGGCATTAATTAAATCCCCTTCTCTGTCAGAGACTCATTATTTCAATGAGTCAGTCGTTTACACTGAGCAAAGTTTAGCATTGCTGCTATTTTCCTGTCTGTTCACATCACATCTCACCCCAGTTTGATCCCTGGCGCTCATAATGAATCAATGAAGAATGAAAAACTCTCTAGTTTCAAGGACTTTTCACTAAAAGCATTCGTCTGTGGTCATTAAAAACATCCCGCAGGAAAGAAAATCACAAATGAGATCTCAAAGATCAAATGGAGCGAATTTCAGCTGCTATAGCTCTGACTGTGTCAACTATTGATTTTTATTTCTCTTAAGGAATTTTAGGAGAAACGTCTGAAGCAAACATCAATATTTAAATGTCATGGGTCCAAAAGTCTGGGGCCACCAATTTCATTCTGATGGTCCTGCTGTCACTTTTACCCCACAATGTTGATAAATGAGCAGAGCCGGTTTAAAAAGTCAAGAGTCAATTACACTGATGAAAGCCAACAATCGAGGCTTTCTCTGCCGGTCATCAGAAGGACTGAATTGGAGAATACCCGGTCAATGGAAGGGCAGAGGGGCATGTGTCGCCTCCTCCACCCATGTCACAGAGGTCGTGACCTGCTCCTGTAGCCTGTCCTGCTGTCAACACTTGATCACGTCACAGGTCAAACTCACTTGACTCTATGGGACAAGAAAGAAGAAATCAATATGCACTAACAGGCGTCTCCCATTCTCAATAGTCTATATGGTTGCCTGAACCAAAGAAACACTTCAGGAATATTCTATATACACTACCAGAATAATTAAGAGTTTAAAGTTTTTGAAAGAATACATTAACCCTCATGTGTTGAAAACCTTGTAACACTTTTGGTGTTCTCGGTCAGAAATGAGTGGCCTTTTAAAATTTGCTTGTAAATCACTCATTCAATTAGCTCAAAATACAAGACAAGTTTTGATTGTTCTGACTGGTCGTAGGCCTCAATGATCTGAGGATAAAGTTCATCTGTGAAAAATAAAGCCTGAATAGTCAAAATAGTTAGTTTGTGCATGCGTGCGTGCGCAGAGGCCTTTATCTTTGCAATCATACAAACCTGATTCCAAAAAAGTCGGGACACTGTACAAATTGTGAATAAAGACAGAATGCAATGATGTGGAAGTTTCAAATTTCAATATTTTATTCAGAATACAACATAGATGACGTATCAAATGTTTAAACTGAGAAAATGTATAATTTTAAGGGAAAAATAAGTTGATTTTAAATTTCATTTCATCCCCTCTTCTTTTTCTAACAGTCTGCAAACGTCTGGGGACTGAGGAGACAAGCTGCTCAAGTTTAGGAATAGGAATGTTGTCCCATTCTTGTCTAATACAGGCTTCTAGTTGCTCAACTGTCTTAGGTCTTCTTTGTGGCATCTTCCTCTTTATGATGCTCAAATGTTTTCTATGGGTGAAAGATCTGGACTGCAGGTTGGCCATTTCAGTCCCCGGATCCTTCTTCTACGCAGCCATGATGTTGTAATTGATGCAGTATGTGGTCTGGCATTGTCATGTTGGAAAATGCAAGGTCTTCCCTGAAAGAGACGACGTCTGGATGGGAGCATATGTTGTTCTAGAACTTGGATATCCCTTTCAGCATTGATGGTGCCTTTCCAGATGTGTAAGCTGCCCATGCCACACGCACTCATGAACCCCATCCCATCAGAGACGCAGGCTTCTGAACTGAGCGCTGACAACAACTTGGGTTGTCCTTGTCCTCTTTAGTCCGGATGACATGGCGTCCCAGTTTTCCAAAAAGAACTTCAAATTTTGATTGGTCTGACCACAGAACAGTTTTCCACTTTGCCACAGTCCATTTTAAATGAGCCTTGGCCCAGAGAAAACGCCTGCGCTTCTGGATCATGTTTAGATGTGGCTTCTTTTTTGACCTATAGAGTTTTAGCCGGCAGCGGCGAATGGCACGGTGGATTGTGTTCACGACAATGTTTTCTGGAAGTATTCCTGAGCCCATGTTGTGATTTCCATTACAGTAGCATTCCTGTATGTGATGCAGTGCCGTCTAAGGGCCGGAGATCACGGGCATCCAGTATGGTTTTCCGGCCTTGACCCTTACGCACAGAGATTGCTCCAGATTCTCTGAATCTTTGGATGATATTATGCACTGTAGATGATGAGAACTTCAAACTCTTTGCAGTGTTTCTCTGAGAAACTCCTTTCTGATATTGCTCCAGTATGTTTGGCCGCAGCATTGGGGGAATTGGTGATCCTCTGCCCATCTTGACTTCTGAGAGACACTGCCACTCTGAGAGGCTCTTTTTATACCCAATCATGTTGCCAATTGACCTAATAAGTTGCAGATTGGTCCTCCAGCTGTTCCTTATATGTACATTTAACTTTTCCGGCCTCTTATTGCTCCCTGTCCCAACTTTTTTGGAATGTGTAGCTCTCATGAAATCCAAAATGAGCCAATATTTGGCATGACATTTCAAAATGTCTCACTTTCAACATTTGATATGTTATCTATATTCTATTGTGAATAAAATATAAGTTTATGAGAAAAAAAAGTTTGAGATTTGTAAATTATTGCATTCCTTTTTTATTCACAATTTGTACAGTATCCCAACTTTTTTGGAATCGGGTTTGTAGGATAAAATGACATTGTGGCGAGGTAGACGAGCGAGAGACGTGGGAGGAGCGAGTGAGACCGGTGCATGATTGAGAACGAGCGTCACCTGCGAGTCACGCCGGTCTCGAGTCCTCTCATGAGGGAGCTCGGAGGCATATAGGGACAAGCGACACCAGTGAAGGACGAGAGAGGACCAGGCCTGGGCTTTATGTTGCATTTTATTTATGTTTTATTATGTATGTGCATGGCAGTCGTCCGCGATTTACTTTCATTTTGTTTTGGTTGTTTATTAAAGTCTTAAAAGTACATTTTAAATGTTCGCCGGTTCCTGCCTCCTTCTTCCCTGAACATACAAACTACATTACAGATATTTATAAAAAAAATTAAAAAAATTGACTGGGAAAAAAAAAAGGTTTTCTCAACTGTCTAAGGTTTGGAAAAAAAAAAGTACAAACATTATCCCCATAAATTTGGGAAGTAGTTATAATCTGTGTCAGCAAAGTCAGTAAGTTTTAGTCCAATTCAATAACATTAATGAAAAAGAAAATCCATTCCGGGTCAAAATGACCCGAACACAACATAAGGGTTAAAAACCGTAATATTGTGAATAATTCAAAATAGCTGTTTTCTATTTGAATATAATTTAAAAAATTCCACTAAAATATGAAACAGCACAACTGTTTTCAACATCGATAATGTTTCTTGAGCATCAAATCATCATATTAGAATGATTTATGAAGGATCGATTCATGTGACACTGAAGACTGGAGTAATGAGTTTTCCGAAACTATAGTTCCAACGAACATGCGCAAACAGCATCGCAAAGTTGAGTGGTCTGAACGACAGCTCTCGACCTGTGGTTAAAGCATATCTTTTTTGTTTGCATGACGTTGACTTAATAAATCCTTATTTTGAGCAAATCTGTCTTGAGTGCAATCTATATCTTTTATTTAGTATATATGCAAATGTAATTTACGTCTTTTAGTTTGGCAAGAGATTTAAAGTGGCGTTTTTGAAGTGTGTGTACATGCTCTATGTAAGAATGAGCCTATGACTGAATCTGGAAATATATTTATTTACTAGGGGTGTAACGATACACCAATGCCACGGTTCGGTTCATGTCATGGTTTTGGAGCCGCGGTTCAGTTCTGTTTGCGGTGGAGTCAGCGTTCATGACGGGCACCAGCAATAATAACACTAGATTCACTTTTAACTTAATAATAACAACAGCAATAATTTAACTTTATACATTTGCTTCACGTTTTCTTTAGAGCAGTTAGCTTCAAATAATCTACTCATTTCACCATTTACCAAAACCAAGCACATTTATTTAATAAAAACTGACACACAAGCAATGTCCCACTGTAGCCTACTTAGCAAACACATTAATTGCATGAATATGACTAATACTGATGAATAAATAGGCCTATAAGTTAAAGCTATTAAACAGCTGTTTTTGATAATACAATAAAGTACACCACACTAATTTAAAAATAAACAAAATAACAAAGTGGCATTTTGTGGTTATGGAAACAACCGTTACCAAGGCGAATACACAAACTGTTAATGAAACACAAACACTGCTCCTGATCATACCTGCACGCCTTCCCAGCGAACACACGTCGAACCCGTTACGTGATTTACTGGTACTTTTCTGGTTAGTTTCTCTTGTGCTTGTAATATACGGTGTGTAACTAAAGAGTGTGTGGCTGACAGGACAGGAAAGCGGTTTTCTGAGGTGAGAGAGTTTTTTTTTTGTAACAAGGCACAAGCTACGAAAATGGCGATGTTGCTGGGACTCAGAGGTAGCATTTTGCCTATACCTGGTTAAATGGGGAAACTGTCTCTCTCTCCTTCCACCATGCAGCTTGAGCGATCGCCCAAGTCACGTGACATGAACTTAGAAGACAAAAGTTAGTGTATACTTAGTAAATAATATTATTATTATTATAATATTTAGTAAATATGCAGCTCTTATTAGTTGTTAAAAGTGTACTAATTACTATTTAATCTTATGTCAAGGAAGAAAAAATGTATTTTGTGGCATAAGGTGACGTGACAGCTGGGCTGGGCATGCTCGGTTCGACTTGAGAGTATCGGTTCAAACCGTGGGTGGTGTATCACGGTTTTTCGGTTCGGTTTGAATGGCGTTACACCCCTATTATTTACATTTATGCATTTGGCAGACGCTTTTATCCAAACAGTGCACTTATTACAGGGACAATCCCCCCTGGAGCAACATGGAGTCCTTGAGCAAGGACACACTTTCTCAGTCTTCCTGCTGGGATCAAACCAGCAACCTTCTGCGGATCAGTTCAGTGGTTTAACGCACCAGACCACCATCCGGTGGGCAAAATAACTGCGAAAAATGAGAATTAGTCCTCAGATGGCATGTCTGTAATTTATAGCAAAAAAATCTAGCATTCATTAAAAGCTATTATTACTCCACCACTTGGCATCCTTAACCAACATGGTTGAACAAAATATACAGTTCTAGTGGTGTTTGTAAAGCATCTTGGTGGTGATGAGTTAAATCTAGTTATGCAAAAATTCCCTCGCTAACTTTCAACAGATTCCTCTTGTAATTTGAATATGTTCTTTACTCTGAACGCAAGCTGAAGGGTTTGACCCGGTGTCATGGGAAACTCTCTGTCCAAATGTGTCCCTGAGGGCCGTTTCTGACCATCTCTCTTGTTATTGTCACCAGTGGCCAGTAGCCTCAGAGGTCACGACCTCTCTCAGTATTCACTGATTCATACGAGGAGGCTGGAATCCTATTTCCCATCTCAGGACACTAAGGATGTGTTTGTCAAATGAATGCTGAGAAACAAGAGCTCTTTACTGAAGCAAACATTTCATAATGATTGTGTTGAAGTGGAGCATTTGTCTCAATTGATTACCACAGATAATAATTTCACATTTATGCATTTGGCAGATACTTTTAATCTAAGTGGACGTTTTATCAGTTATGAATTTCTAGGAATTTGAACCCATGATTTTGGTGTTGCAACCATTCTCTGTTTGAGCTTCATGAGTCGCTCCTTTGACGGCATCCTGAGTAAAACGGCTTTATATTTAACAACGCCACATACAAAAGACCAGAACCGGAAGCGATGCAACCTGTTTTACAGAATACGGAAGTTTGTTGTGCATAACCCCCATTCCTGTAATATATTGAGAGATCTTCTCATAAGTTGCACCAGGGATGCATGCAATTGTTTATTGCAGTCTAGCTTTATTGCATCAAACTGACCTCTTCACCAAGCTTGTTTTTTGGAATAGACGTGAGTGTGTGTTGCTCATGAACAGATGTCTGGTATCGAGTGTTTGTTATCGTGTTCGGGTCTCCAGTGATCTGTGCTTTTATAGTCTTCCTCAGCAGCTTTGATCTGTGTGTCTTCAAAGGTGAAACCCTAAACGTGTGTTTTGATCACGGCTCGCCCTCGCAGCGCTTTTACAGGGAAGCTCTGCTCTTGTGGTCGGTCCTGTACTTTTGTTCTGCTCTCAGGTTAAAGGATATGTACACAAATTTATTAATTGTGGAAATATATATATAAAATATACAATATGCTTTATCAGATTAGTCTATTTGAGTGGTCAATCAATTAAACAATTAACTTAATTTTAATTTATTAGCTAATTGCAAATAATTCAATATGCAAACAAATGGTTAAATGTATAAATCTGGTATAAATATCTGATCTTATTTTTGTCTGTACTTCAGCTGTCAATCAATTAAGAAATTAACTGAATGAATTATAATTTGTTTAATTGGAAATCATTCAATATGCAGACAAAGGGTTAGGCCTATGTGTAAATCTGGTATAAATATCTGATAAATATCTGTATTTCAGCTGTCAAATCGTTACAAAAATTAACTGAATATAATTTGATTAACTGCAAATAATTCAATATGTAAACAGAGGGTTAAACATGTAAATCTGATGAACAGTTCTGCCTGTGTATGTATGTATATGTATATGTATGTGTGTGTGTGTAATATATATATATATATATATATATATATATATACACATATACACACACAATTTGCACGAGCTCACCAAAATTGGACAGTTGAAAACTGAAAAAATGTTGCCTGGTCTGATGAGTCTCGATTTCTGTTGAGACATTCAGATGGTAGAGTCAGAATTTGGCGTAAACAGAATGAGAACATGGATCCATCATGCCTTGTTACCACTGTGCAGGCTGGTGGTGGTGGTGTAATGGTGTGGGGGATGTTTTCTTGGCACACTTTAGGCCCCTTAGTGCCAATTGGGCATCATTTAAATGCCACGGCCTACCTGAGCATTGTTTCTGACCATGTCCATCCCTTTATGACCACCATGTACCCATTCTCTGATGGCTACTTCCAGCAGGATAATGCACCATGTCACAAAGCTCGAATAATTTCAAATTGGTTTCTTGAACATGACAATGAGTTCACTGTACTAAAATGGCCCCCACAGTCACCAGATCTCAACCCAATAGAGCATCTTTGGGATGTGGTGGAACAGGAGCTTCTTGCCCTGGATGTGCATCCCACAAATCTCCATCAACTGCAAGATGCTATCCTATCAATATGGGCCAACATTTCTAAAGAATGCTTTCAGCACCTTGTTGAATCAATGCCACGTAGAATTAAGGCAGTTCTGAAGGCGAAAGGGGGCCAAACACAGTATTAGTATGGTGTTCCTAATAATCCTTTAGGTGAGTGTGTAGGTGAGTGTGTGTGTGTGTGTGTGTATTTTTTATACACATATATATATATACACATAATAATTATACACCATACACACACATATTACGTAAACAAACTTATTTTGGTTGAAAATAATCACGATTAATTTTCCCCAGCACTATTATATATATATATATATATATATATATATATATATATATATATATATATATATATATATATATATATATATATGCATATATATTTATTTGAATTATCATTAACATTAAGATGAAACGGCTTTTACCTTTTATAAACACATTTCAAGACCCCTGAAATCTGTTCCACCCTTTTGAACAAAATATTGTGCTAGCTTTAATTTCCGAAGTCTATCTTTTATGCATTTACTAATTCATTATCTCAGACTAATATATGCTGCCGTCTCACTCTTTATTCTGCTTTGTTCGGAGTGCATCTCTCATTTGTTGTATTCTGAGCCAGTGGTTAATTGGCAGCACGCCTGTCTGTTGTGATTCATCTCAATGTGTGAGGAAGCTTGTTGTACACTATAATCTATTAAAAGGGTGCTCGCAAAAGCTCCCTGCTCTTTTCTATAAACCTGAGATTTTGTAACCCTTCATGCAGGGAGGGGTTAGACATTTAGCGTCTGCCCTCTCTGAATGCATGTCAGCGATATGGAAATGAAAGCCGATTCGAAGGCGTCCAAACATGCTTATTCAGTAAGGCTTTGTGTTGACTGCTCTGTCAATGAGTGCAGAAATACACACACATACACGCACTCCTCACCATCTGTATGTGTTGGCACCGGATGGAGGGGCTCTTATGAGCAGACGCTCGTGGTTATGACCAAGGCTGTTCTGCAAGCTAAGATAAAGTAGACTTCTAGAAACTGCTTTTGTCCATTTTCGCTGAGGCTAAACTCATCTTTAGTGCACACAAGGGAACGGCACTGAAAGGAATTTTAGAGGAAAATGAATAAAAAACAAGATACAAAACCCTTGGGTGTAATGATGCTCTGGTGATAAATGCTATTAATCCAACTAAAAGAGAATGAGTCAACATTTATGCAGAAACTTAGTAGTCTAAAATTACCTCAAAATATAATTACTTTTCTAAGCAATCAAACATACCCATCAGACCATTAAACAGATCTTACTTAGCCTATTTTGAAGGAGCGACAGATTCTAGAGAGCAGAATCTCAGAGAAATGTGGAATTATTTTGCCATTTTATTTTAATTAGCAATGCAACCACTTAGAATACACTAGCAACACCCTGGAGACGACCCAAAACATCCCAGCTATCACATAGCAACACACGAACAGCCCCTCAGAATGTCAAAGCAACTTCATAGAAACATCCCAGCAATGCAGCCACCCAAAATACCCTAGCAACACCCTGGAAACCACCCAAAACACCCTAGTAATTGCATGGCAACACACTAACAGCCCATCAGAATGCCTTAGCAACTGCATAGCAACATGCTGGAAATGCAACCACCCAGAATACCCTAGCAAACTGCATAGCAGCATCCTAGTAATGCAGCCACCCAAAATACCCAAGCAACTGCATAGCAACACCCTGGAAACCACCCAAAACACCCTAGTAAATCGCATTGGCAACATACTAACAGCCCATCAGAATGCCTTAGCAACTGCACAGCAATATACTGGCAAGGCAGCCACCCAGAATACCCTAGCAAACTGTATAGCAATGTCCTAGCAATGCAGCTATCCAAAATACCCTAGCCACTGCATAGTAACACCCTGGAAACCCCCTAAAACATCTTAGCAATCACATAACAACACACTAACAGCCCCTCAGAATGCCTTAGCAACTGCATAGCAACAAACCACTCAAAACATCTTAGAAATTACATGGCAACATGCTCCTCACAATTCCCTAGCAACTGCAAAGAAGCACCCTGGAAACCCCCCAAAACATTCTTGTAATCGCATGGCAACACACTAACAGCCCCTCAGAATGCCTTAGCAACTTCATAGCAACATCTTTGCAATGCAACCACCCAAAATATCATAGCAACTGCATAGCAACACACTGGAAACCACCTAAAACATCCTTGAAATCACATGTAAACATACTATCAGCCCCTCACAATTCCCTAGCAACTGCATATCAATATGCTAACATCTACTTAACAATTGCATAGCAATGACCCAGCAACCACCCAGAACACCTTAGCAACTGCATAGCAAAGACCTAGCAACCAGTACAGACACCCTAGCAATTACATGGTAACATGCTAACGGCCCCAGAATGCCTTAGCAACTGCATAGCATCATCCTAGCAATGCAAACAGGCAGAACACTGCATAGCAACACCCTGGAAACCACCCAAAACATCCTAGCAGTCACATGGCAACATGCAAACAGCCTCTCACTTGATATATCAGCTTGATATAGTCTTATATTTGTAAAGATATAGTCTTTATTAGTAAAATTAGTCTTTGTCTACTTAACTGAATGTTATTGCCCTTTCACGTGAAATATATTCCTTTATTCATGGTTACATCTATTTCCCAAGGCACATGTTATTCACTGGTTTGTTATGCAAGAAGACATGACGTTAGATAAAGGGAGGAACACAAATGCATATTAGGTCAGGCGTCTCTGGCAGAGATGCCCGTCGCAGTGGGTGAGGTACGGGACAGGCGTTGGCATGGCCCCCGTCAGCACTATTATATAATCCATCTGTGCTGCCACTGCAGGCTATTGGCACTGCCTTGAAGAGAATAGCAACGGGGTGACCCTCACCAGTCCCCTGACAGCCACAACTCTGCACAATCCCCTTCTCAATCTGTCTGGCCTTCTGCAGCCCTTCACCTTCAAATGACCTGGGCTGCGTTTTAGACATACACTCGCAAACTTCCCTAAACACTTCCCCGTCGTCATTTTGAAGTGCGTTCTACTTCAAGTGTGTGAGGGAAGTCTATTTGGATAGACCCTCAACATACACTTCAGGAACAAATTGTGAATAATAAATCAGCGCCATTGCGGATTTCAAGTGATCAAGGGCTTAGGACGTTCCATTTAAACACATTTTGAGGGTTCCGCCAGTAGTGGGCACTTGTGCAATGTAAGCAATGACGTACATTGACTATATCTGAGTTAAATGGCTTCTTGAACAAGTAAAATGTTCACAGCCCATTTTCCTTGCATATTCTGTCACGAGTAACTCAAGAATGCATCTTCTGTGAAAGGCCCTCTAAAAAGTGCTGGCATGAAATGGAAGTTGAGAGACTTTTCTACCCTATTGTGACTATATCCGAGTGAAACGGCTTCTCGAACAAGAAAAAAAATGTTGGGCGGGGCTTGATTTTGTCCGTGGGGAATTGATTGGATGGTTGTGGTTTGCTATTGGTGTATCCAGTGTGAGTGACAGGTTGCCCCGCCCTCATCGTCAGAGAAAAGAAGAGATGTCGCTGCAGGAGGGAGGGGAAGATATTTTCTTTAAAGATTACAAGATGCATGAGTTTAACAAAATGATGATGTGCACGGACAAATCATTTATAATAAATGCTGCAATATTCCATAAAAACAGATTTTGATTTTAATAGGGGCTTTAAAAAAAACAACACAACCACTGCATTCATGTCCAATGTTCCTTAAATATTGATGAAAATCAAACTTGTCTTTCATTATGCAAAAATCAAGTTTCAGTTTCCTTAAAACCCACCTCTAGAAAAGTCAAGTCTGCTGTCACTGGTTAGCCAGCCAAAGTCTGTTGTGATTGGTCTACCGCTCTGAGAGTCAGAAATGTAACCACTAACACTTTACCATAACCGGCAAATCCCGTGGCTTCTGTGCCATATCAGTTCGATCCTGAGTCCAATTAATGACAGTAAAGATTTTTTAGATTTTCATATGACAGACAAGTTTGATTTTTCATCGATATTTAAGGAACATTGGACATAAATGCAGTGGTTAAAATCAAAATCAGCATTAAAATCTAAATAATATAATTTTTTTTATGGAATATTGCATTTATTATAAATTATTTATCCAATTATTTATCCGCCCAACATTTTTTAATTGTTCGAGAAGCCGTTTCACTCGGATATAGTCACAATAGGGTAGAAAAGTCTCTCAACTTCCATTTCATGCCGACTTTAAAAGCAATGTTTCAACACTTTTTAGAGGGCCTTTCACAGAAGATGCGTTCTTGAGTTACTCGTGACAGAATATGCAAGGAAAATGGGCTGTGAATGTCATCTCAGGTTGGATTTTAAACTTTTTGAGACCCCTTACATGTTAGCTGAAAACTATATGAGCAATAACTAGGAATATGATGTGTATACACACTAAAACAGACTTCACCAGATGATTCATGAGTCAGAGACCTGCGTCTGATGCTGGACGTCAATGCAGAGATGAAACTGGCACAGAATCATCTGTGGCGCACATCTCGTCTGGCAGCGACTTTTTCTCCTTCCTTTGCTTTTGGAAAAGCTGTTAACCAACTGAACCGTGGCCCATTCATCTCTACACCTCAGTCCTGCAAAAACTCACAATTATATTTATGTGCAGACAAAAGCAGTCGAGTCTTGTTTGTAGACAAGGTCTGATCGCAGCATATGTAAGAGGAAATCTTCACTAATTAATGCAAATGCAATGGTAGATTAATTTTTAATTTGATTGAACACGAGCACACGACCTGGCTAAATTACTTATTTTAAAAACAGCGCTTAATGTTTAAAGTGAGATCAAAAATTATAACGTGGGGGAAAAAGTTGAAGTTGGATTAATAGATAGCTGTTGAGGTTGGATTAATAGATTTGCATTGGTCATCTGTGATCATGCTGAATGTGACTCGTGCTTTTGCCATTTTTTTTTTTTGTGTTTAAGGAATGATATACGTTCATGAAAAACAAAGAAATTCGGTCATCAATTACTTCAATCATTCAAAACCTGTCCGTCTTTCTTCTGTCGAACTCATCAGATGTTTTCCAGAATTGCTTGGCAAAAGCATATATTGACCAGGGATCGTCAAGTACCAAAAAGGACAAAAAAACCCTCCAAAAACATAACAGTAGTTCATTTGACTACATTCCAAGTCATATTATAGATTTGTGTGAGGAAAAGCCAAATTTATGGTGTTATTCCATCAATATTTTTGTCGTTATTCTTTCAAGAGTTGTAGCTCTGAAATCTAATTTGCACAGGGGAAGGTTTTAGTGAATCACAACAAAGTGTTTTCCTACTTCCTATTCAAAAAAGTATCATAAAAGTGAAATTTGTCCTTCTGGCATATTAAGGCATAATTAGGAGTTATTTTAATAAACAACATCTGGAAGCCTGACAAGGTTGTCCTCTCAAATATTAATTTATTTTCCTGCTTAATGGGAAATGTAGATAAGTAATGTAGGAAAGGTCAGCGCCTTAGTGGCCTCTCTATCGAACTGAATTGGCCTGCGAGTGTTCACATGGGCATCATCTCGTCTTCATCCACAGTATCCGTGGCTCTCACGCTCCCTTCTTCCAGTGCAGTTGCTCCCAATCAATAATGCATGGGTCGATCCATTATGAGGGAGAGATGCTCATTCACATGCATGTATTTAACACGCGTGACACACTGCACTATATTGAAAGAATGGAGCGCTTGAAGGGCTGGTTGGCTAACGAAAATAAAAATGACTTGTGAAATATATTATCAGTAGCTATCAGTTCCTCCTCCTCGTTTACTTCAGGCACTCTTGTACAGCAGACACAATGTCATCAAAGATCGTGTCTCTGTTTTCCTTTGTGACCTGTGGGAGGAAAAACAGACCGCAGAACTTAATTGGAATTTCACATTTTCTGAAGAAAACGATAAAAGAAAAGATAAGCAATTATAAGGGCTGAACTGTTCCCAGCTCAAGTTTTCATGATTTTTTCCCAGGTGTTTGTGATTTTTAAATATAATGTCAAACAGTTTACACTCTAAAAGAGCAGGTTCTAGTGGATCAATAACTAGAAAAACATATATGTGTAGAGAGAGAGAGAAATAAAGTGAAACTAGCACTGTTAAGTTATTTAAAGGTGCTATATGTAGAATTCAGAAACAGTTGTTATTAGCGACACCGGTGGCCGTTAAGTGAACTGCCAGAAACTTAATGCTTTAAGCACTCTCGTGCACACATAACATACAAAAAAACTGAGCTCCTGCGTCCCAATTCACCTACTTGTACTACGCCCTAGAAGTATGGAATTTTTTTGTGAAGAAGAAAAAAAGTAGACAAGCTTTGGGACATTCTATCACATCAGTGTTTGCTAAATGGGCCTGTCAATCATCTTGTCTCAGTTAAAATCCTCCACATTTTTTTTTTCATTTCGTATTGGAGAAATTTTGTAGCACATTATTATTTTCACATCGGCCTATTATTTTTTTTATATATAAAAAAACAATAGGCCGATATCGGAATATGGGATTTTTAAATCCCCAAATATTTGTATCGGTATCGGCCTTAAAAATCCTTTATCATCGGGCTCTAATCTACAGTCGTGAGTCTTTCACGCGACAAACTTTTCTCATATTAATTATTAAGTTAATGGCCAAACAAATCTTTATAAAAGTCCACATTGTTATTGCAGATGAAATATAAAAACTTTCAGGTTAAACTTTGATTTATCACTTAAACCTTTATCGAAACCTCTCACCATCGGTTGCTCATATCTGCCATGTTTTGTAGTTTTTTTTTTTACTTTTTACACGTTTGTAGTCTGAACCAAATCCTCCTCCAAAGCGCAATGGGTTATGGGCAATATTAGCCGTTAGCGTGTGCACTGATCCACACTACGAAAAACTACCGTAAACAGTAGACCATCTGGGGACTTTTGACATAATACTGTGCCTTGGGACACACTTATTCTAATCTCACATACTATGGATAGTATGGACATTGGGATGCAGAGAACGTGATTCAAAGCCCCGATATACTCACGGCTATGTTTTTTTTTGTTCTTCGTTTAAAGGTAAAACAATATTGGAAATACCTTTGCAGTGATACTGTTAACAAACATCAAGACGCTGCTGAGAGCGATGTTTAGATGCTGCATGTTCATATGTTCTGTTCACACATTGCCAATAAAACAAGCGATTAATATACATTCACCTAAAGGATTATTAGGAACACCACACTAATACTGTGTTTGACCCCCTTTCGCCTTCAGAACTGCCTTAATTCTACGTGGCATTGATTCAACAAGGTGCTGAAAGCATTCTTTAGAAATGTTGGCCCATATTGATAGGATAGCATCTTGCAGTTGATGGAGATTTGTGGGATGCACATCCAGGGCACGAAGCTCCCGTTCCACCACATCCCAAAGATGCTCTATTGGGTTGAGATCTGGTGACTGTGGGGGCCATTTTAGTACAGTGAACTCATTGTCATGTTCAAGAAACCAATTTGAAATGATTCGAGCTTTGTGACATGGTGCATTATCCTGCTGGAAGTAGCCATCAGAGAATGGGTACATGGTGGTCATAAAGGGATGGACATGGTCAGAAACAATGCTCAGGTAGGCCGTGGCATTTAAACGATGCCCAATTGGCACTAAGGGGCCTAAAGTGTGCCAAGAAAACATCCCCCACACCATTACACCACCACCAGCAGCCTGCACAGTGGTAACAAGGCATGATGGATCCATGTTCTCATTCTGTTTACGCCAAATTCTGACTCTACCATCTGAATGTCTCAACAGAAATCGAGACTCATCAGACCAGGCAACATTTTTCCAGTCTTCACCTGTCCAATTCTGGTGAGCTTGTGCAAATTGTAGCCTCTTTTTCCTATTTGTAGTGGAGATGAGTGGTACCCGGGGGGGTCTTCTGCTGTTGTAGCCCATCCGCCTCAAGGTTGTGCGTGTTGTGGCTTCACAAATGCTTCGCTGCATACCTCGGTTGTAACGAGTGGTTATTTCAGTCAAAGTTGCTCTTCTATCAGCTTGAATCAGTCGGCCCATTCTCCTCTGACCTCTAGCATCAACAAGGCATTTTCGCCCACAGGACCGCCGCATACTGGATGTTTTTCCCTTTTCACACCATTCTTTGTAAACCCTAGAAATGGTTGTGCGTGAAAATCCCAGTAACTGAGTAGATTGTGAAATACTCAGACCGGCCCGTCTGGCACCAACAACCATGCCACGCTCAAAATTGCTTAAATCACCTTTCTTTCCCATTCCGACATTCAGTTTGGAGTTCAGGAGATTGTCTTGACCAGGACCACACCCCTAAATGCATTGAAGCAACTGCCATGTGATTGGTTGATTAGATAATTGCATTAATGAGAAATTGAACAGGTGTTCCTAATAATCCTTTAGGTGAGTGTATCAATTCTTACATATAGCCCCTTTAAATACTTATTTCTCAAAACACTGAATAAATAAACAAGGAATTGTGGAATGCTTAGAATTTGATGAACAATGCAAGTTTGTATTCTGTGGAGCTTCTGTTGATGTGGGCACAGATTCCATACAGACCAAACAATAAGCAATGTAAAGGAATCTGCGTTATCAACCTTCATATCAGCACACAACACATGCAACCTGCACTGGGGTTCACACCGTATGTTTCCACATGCCTGGATTCATCACAGGCTGGTCTAGACACAGGACGATGACTCGCGGATGAACGCTCAAATGTAGCCACACTTCCATTTTCCTTTTTGCATAGGCCAGCATGCATAATGTATATTTTAGGGAACTTTGTGCGTTGCACTTTTGGTGATGAAAATAAACATTGACTAGGAAAAATATTTAGGCCTAAATTTAAGATTTATGCTTTCCATTTCATTAATATATAACTGGCAAATATGCATCACTTTAAAGATACACTATGTAACTTTTTTTTCTGTTGAAAATGAATAAAATTTACAACAATCCTTCTTCCAAAACATGTTTTGTCTTACCCTGATCCACTATGGTAAGCCTATTATACGCGTTTATATTTTAGACCCGTTTTTGCAGGAAACTGTACATACGTCACTCGCCCGTTCATGTCTCGTCATATCCATAAATAGAGTAAAGCTTTGACGCGTGTCTGGTGTGGGAGTGGCAGAGGACTGTTGTCACAGCAAGCGAGAAAGTTGACATGGAGCAGCTAAATCTCCAACCTCTGGAGAATCACCTGTTTTAAAGTCCCATTGAAGTGCACAGCATAACAAGCGTTGATGTAATTTGCGTTGATGTAATGCGTTGATGTAATTTCAATGCGTTGATGTAATTTCCACTGAAAGAGGAAGACAGGGCGGGACATATAAAAGAGCTCCTCCACTTTTTAAAAATAGCTAATAGTGTTTAGTTTATAATCACAGCTCAGCCAGAGCCGTTGAGCTCGGTAAAGTTTCCTCAGTTTCCTCCATATCGCTTTAAAATATCATTCTGTGCAGAATTCAAACGGGTTCAGTGCGTTTTCGAGTCTGGGCTACCGACTCAATCACATGATCCGATCTGTGCTGTCCTGTCTCTGGACCGACTCGATCACATGATCCGCTCTGTGCTGTCCTGTCTCTGGACCGACTCGATCACATGATCCGCTCTGTGCTGTCCTGTCTCTGGACTGACTCGATCACATGATCCGATCTGTGCTGTCCTGTCTCTGGACCGACTCGATCACATGATCCGCTCTGTGCTGTCCTGTCTCTGGATCTGTAGCGGTTCGCTGACATTAACATGAATCCAGACTTCATTCGCCCCAATGGAAAGCATATTTACACTGTCTGAATTGTCGTTGAGTCGTTCCCCATCCCCTGTATAGTGCACAGTCTGAATCATTCCCCATCCCCTATATCGTGCACACTCTGAATCGTTCCCCATCCCCTATATAGTGCATAGTCTGAATCGTTCCCTATCCCCTATATAGTGCACTATGTGCCCAGTCACCATGTAGCAAATAGTAAATGTGTGAACAAGTGACCGATTTCAACCGCAGCTTCTGGTTATAATGTTGGGGGCGGAGCTTCAGATTCTAGAGAGCATTTGATTGGACAGAAAATCTGATAAGAGGATGAAGTGCAGTGATGTCATCAAAATCATTGTGAGAAGTTTTGAATGCTTATATCTTCTAAATTTTGTCATTTGTTTTGGAGCACACTAGCATACAGATAACATTAAGGCATAACAGTAAGGCTAACATATTCATACTAAAAGCCAAAAACCCCCCCGCAATTTTGGTTTCATGGGGACTTTAAAAAAAGCAGAACAGAGGAGAGTCTGCTGGAGAAAAGAGAACGCAGCAGTTCATTGTAAAGCACTATCTATTGCGAAGGCTCATTTTAGCCGCAGTCACGTAGAGTCAAAGCTCAACCAAAACAATGTTCTTCCACAAAATACATGCTTTTTTTTTTTTTTACTGCTACAGGGCCAAAAGTTACATAGTGTGTAATTCAAAGGGATGAAAATTGTATATGCAAAATACATAAATCCTAAATTTAGAGCTAAATATTTTTTGACTGTACCAAAGGGTCATAAATTCTTTGAAGTAGGAAAAGGATGAACTATAGTTTTTTTCCATCTGCAGTATCTCTCTACAGTAGGTCTAAGTGTTGCATGTAAATGAAAGGTGCCAAGGATGTTTGCATGGAAAATTCCAGTGAACATATTTTTACCATAAATATCTTGACGTCCTGTCTGCTGCGCACTTCCTCCACCAGCGTGAGCGGTTTTCCTTTAGGAACAGGGATGGTGCCCAGGATTGAACAGCTGGAGCCGTCCAGAGTCTGCCTCACCGCACGGATAAACGCCTGGCTGAACAGCTCCATCTTTCCGATCTCGTCGATGACAAACACGCTCTCGCTTCCCTCACACATCTGTTTGATAAGGACATAGGATAATGAAACTCAATCTGAAGAAACTCAAATCTCAACATGTTTAACAAACTATCTGCATGCCGTTTTGCAGTGTCACTTGTTTAGTAACCCTTATGCTGTTCCAAACAGTTATGATTTTCAACCACAACCACAAAAGCAGACCTTGACTGGTGGCCACCAAGCTCCAAAAAAAACATTATGATCATAAAATTCATTATTTTTGTAATAAAGTTCCCCTCCTCCACAACTCTCAATCTCACTTTCACAATTACATCTGAGTTCATAACAAAGGGGTCATGAATTGAGAAATCAACTTTACCTTGAGCCTTTGATATATAAAAGTTCATTGTGCTATAAGAATATCCTGTAAGTTTCAGAGCTGAAAACATTCTTGTTAGTCAAAGAAAAGTTTTTATTGACACCAGGCCCAGCAAACGCTCGATCTCAGAATATGCCAGGCTGTGACGTCATCGTGTGGTGAAACGAAGAACACCTGATTCTGTAGCCCCGCCCACTGACTCGTGCCTGACATGACATAGTCATAGAGCTAAACCGGATTGAACTTCCAAGCAATAAACATACCGCATAAGCTTCATTCAGATTCCAATATTATGAATGCATGGATGAACTTTATTTTTAATGAATATCCAGCTCACGTGGGGAAGACATTGCGTGTTTGTTCCTTCATTTCACCACGGATTCGTTTGTAAACAAGAGACTGGATTTGCAGACAGGATGATATTACATGAATGAATTAAGCAACACACTAATGTGAGTAAAAAAGATTTTTATGTGATAGTATTGCATGGTTACAGATCGTTTGATATCTATTGATTGTGTACGTGTTTAACAGAACATACCGTAGCACGCTGTCAAAGGCTGAAGAATCCTTTATTTGTGGTTGTTGGTTCATTGCTATTCGGGATCAGACTCGGACATGTATGGGCCAGGGCTCGCAAAGCCCAATGTCCCGGGGCTATATGTATTTTCCAGTCGGGCTACCAAAACAGCCCGTTGGCAGGCCAGTGATACATCTAAATAGTGAAATAACATTCCTTTCTTGATGTGCATTGTTCACTCTCTTGACTTGATATTTGAAAGAAAAATACAAATCGCGGAAGTTTTGATCATGCTGTCTGCAACGTACTTGGCGTGTGTGATGCACGGTTCACGCTTATATCCACAGATCGGGCGGGCCAAGTAATAAAAAAATAACATTCCAAACAATCGCAAGTGGATGAGAGATAAATCATTGTGTTTGTTTGATAAAGACGTCTTTACTTCCAAGTCTACAGTGCGGCACGCCCATAGAAACTGAGTGTTCAGGAGAGAGCCTCAAAACCAGGGTAGAAAATAGCCTATTACTTATTCATTATGATGTTTTGAATGTAAAAACCACGCAAATGTAATAAATTGACCTCAGACAACAGTATAAAATAATTTAAAAAAGCCAGTTCATGACACCTTTTAATATGCATGATGCATTTGTCATGGTTGATATGCCAGAATTTTTCTTTAGCCATGCCGTTTCTTGGTGCTGATAACTGGTGGTTGTGCTTATATTGTGTCAAATGCATCACACGGTTATGATATGATCAATAAATTATGACAACATATGTTTTTACACTGACTGAACTCATGAAAAACAATTGAAAAGTTATTTTGATAAGTTAAGATTCAACTTAAAGTCAGTTTAATGTAATTTAAGTTGAAACAACTTAAACATCCAAGTGCCATCCATCCATTATCTTCCGCTTATCCGGGGCGCGGGGGCAACAGTCTAAGCAGAGATGCCCAGACTTCCCTATCCCTAGCATTCCCAGGCCAGCCGGGAGACATAATCCCTCCAGCGTGTCCTAGGTCTTCCCCGGGGCCTCCTCCCGGTGGGACATGCCCGGAACACCTCCCCAGGAAGGCTTCCAGGAAGCATCCGAAATAGATGCCCGAAACGTCACACCCCTTACCTTTACCGGTAGTCTGTGCTTTGGTAGTATTAGAAATTATGTTGATTCTAGCGATTATAGGCAAATATCTGTCGTAAGAACTATTAACCCAAAACGAACACTAAACATTGGCTTTACTGCCAAATCAAACACAGAACCATGTATAGCATGCCTGTAGATAAACAATACATAAAAGCTCTAATCAAAGAATAATTTATACTAATTCCAAGTTCGCTGTTGAGATTTAAAAAAGTTTGTAACGTTAGGCGTTTGTTGGATAACGTTAAGTATGAATAAGCATTTAAAAACTGCTTTGCAGAGCCGAACAGCTTTGTCATTTGTTTACTTCCTTGCTACAACGTACAATTAGCAATACAAACTATTACAGGAAAACACAATCGATGAAACATAAATCATACTTACAGGTTGTGGCCCGTAAACAGCTTCTGTTTTTAAAGTTGGAACTGCTCCATCCTTCAGGACAAGCCGTTGTGCGAATCCTGCATTGAACTCGCGAAGATTGTGGAAGCTTTCCTCCGTAAAATGTGCAGCACAGAGAGCGAGTAATAATTATGAGGGACCGAGTTAAAAATACATTTTAACCATTGATCCCTAACTCCCCCGTCCCTAGGAAGGCTGAATAAAGTGGACCTGCAATCCAGATGAAAATAACAGCGCTTCGTCGGCATTGCGGCAACAACACTCCAGCCAACAACTCTTCGCCACAGCAATAAAACACGGCCCCGCCCACATTATTTAATATTGTTGGAGGAGGGGTTTATGCAAATATTGGGGTTGGTGATGTCAGCAACCCTGGAGGAATGGCTGTAGTCCCTACCGGCCGTTTGCTGTAGTTCTTAGAAATTGATTTCTTTAAAAGCTAAAATCTTCCTTTGCTTTAAACTTTGAGCGTTGTAACTTTGCAGATGTTGTTTATGCTCAAACAGCGTTACACACTAACTAAAGTTAGAAAAGTGAAATTGTGTTTTACCACCCCTTTAACTAAAAATCATAGACATAATAAAAAATAAAAATGACAAACACAATAACCAAAAAGCTTAAAATGGAAAATATAAAATAAAAACTAATTCAAAATATTAATAAAAACTATGACGCTGTCACAATGACACTAAAATAACACTGAAGTTCATTCGAAGGTTCCAGGGCTCGTACACGGCTCATCCTACGCTAACTAGCATGATGAACATGAAGGTTCTGGTTCCAGACACACTAAATGTGTCAGTCAGGAATGCATGACTATGGCTCACAGACTGATGAAATATGTGTTTGTGTATGATGGTAGCATAGTGGTGAAGATATGGAAGTTTAATCCTGAAATGACCGACTCATAAATTTTCCTATCACACATTTCCAATGAACAAGAACTTGAGGTCATGACATGAGAATGATCTTTTGACATATGAGGGGTCCTGTTATGCCCTCTTACGAAGTCTTGATTTTGTTTTTGGGGTGTACTAGAAAATGCTTTTACGTTTGATTGTTCAAAAAACATTTTTTTTCACATATTTTACATTGTTATTACAGCTCCTCTCTCCCCAGTCTGGCTCGACCACGCCGATTTCAATGAAGCACCTCCTTCCGGAATATTAAATGTGCAGTGATTCACTGTAGACATCGCCCAATCCAGGATAATGCAGCGCTGTTTTATCACATTAGTTACAT
>CM031955.1:36704177-36761677 GCA_018749465.1 Paracanthobrama guichenoti
CATCAGGGAACAACACGCAGTATTAAGAATCAAGGGTACATAAACTTTTGAACGGGGTCATTTTAATAAATTCAGCTCTTTGTTTGTCTTGTGGACTGTATATAAACATCTTTTATGTCAAATATCTTATTCAGGACAGTACTAAATAAAAAAATAACATGCATTTTGTATGATCCTCCTCCTCATGTTTCACAGATTCTGCAAGGGGTGTGTAAACGTTTGAGCAAGACCGATCATACATCAGTTTAGATAAGAAAATCCAATTATGAGCCCATTAGTATGTGGGTTGTTTATATCATCCATCCATACATACGTTTCTGAAAAGAGGGAGCACGAGACTCTCAAACGACTGAAGATCGACCACGTACTGTCCGACCCTGTATTCACGTCCACCTGCAGCCGATTCAGTGCTGGGATCAAACAGAGAGTGTGTGTATGTGTGTGTTAGAGGATGACACCAGCACTAAAACACAAGAGCAGCGGCTGATTGATGGAGAAACAGAGACGATACCTGAGCCTGGACAGACGTCCTCGATCACCTGTAAGTGTGACCACATCAAAGCCCGCTCTCCTGCCTCTCTCTCGGACCTCCTCTGTGTAGAATCCACTGACAGAGACCCCGGCGGACGCCACCGCCCCACACACTTTCTTCACCAGAGTCGTCTTACCCACACCTGGTACAGAAAAACACTTCATTCTGGGCTAATCACCTTGAATGGATTTATTTGGTGATAATGACCATCTGACTGGAAATTACGGAGCCTCTAAAGGGACATGGTGAAGAAAACAAATATGAGATGGGAGAAAAAATTATTTGGCAATGCTTTTGACATTTATTTTCCCTCCCATCTCATTTTTGTCCCCTTAGGGGCTCCGTTGTAAATTATCTTGCTGCATGGCTATTTAACATAAATTACTACATGCACATATTAATTGATTGATGAAATATTGATTAGAAATGTTTTTATGCAAGAAGAAAAATGCTGTGAAATTATATTCTAGCACAATAATGCATGAAATTGGTTGCTTGGTTCAGTGATCCGAATGCTGTGATTGATTAATATCAATATAATTAACTGCATATTAAATTTATATTAAATTTGCATATCATTACTGTACTGTGGTAATTCTTTCAGTTTTACCTTTGTCAGGTTTGTACTAATGATAATAGTATTAATATTTAAAACCCATGCAAAACGTGTCCTTATCTAAAAAAAAATAAATAAAAAAGCATGTCTATACTTTCTATAAGTGTAAATTAATATTATATTCGCGTGCATTCACTTTTCCATGGCACGCAGATACACGACTTTTGTGTTTACTTGGTAAATGTATGATGCATTTTACCGGGAACGCCAGTCAGGAACACGTGCTTCATCATTTCCAGATGATTCTTACTGCTTTAGGTCAGGCTTAGGTCAGGATCCCACACATGTACACTCCATACCATATGACTGCTACTTCCGGGAGCATGATTATGACGCATGCGCAGAGGGAGTCACCCGCTCGAGACTCAAGAAAGTTTATAAATGAGGAAATTAAATTATTTTTAGATACTTTGACCCTGACCACACTAAAAACAAAGCTTGCTTTGTTATCAGTTTAATTCATTTTCTTGGCAAATTCTATATCTATAAATGTAAATTCACCAATAACAATTTATTTATTATTATTATTATTTTTTTTTTTTTTTTTTTTTTAAGGGTTAGGATTAGAAAATAAAAAAGCAAGTAAAATTTGTAATGACTTTAATTTGTACACACTCTAACTGATGTATAAAATAATATCTTACCCTCATGGTCTCCTATTTTTCCTTTGTTATTTTTTTTTATTTATTTATTTTTAGCAAATCATCGTTAACTTTTTCTTTCCTTCTCTCCTGTATGTTCTGATGACACTGAACATATTGTTGATACATTTTGTGTATTGTATACAACGTTGCATATCATTACTGTCATCTCTACTGTTCGCAATCAATAAAATAAATAAATAAATAAATAAATGAGGAAAAATGTCTTGTGCAAGAATTTATTCCTTCACCACGAGGAACATTAAACCATCTGTTATTTTTTTAATTATCTGACAAAAAAAAAAAAAGAAGAGATTTATTATACTATTTCTTCTCAAAGAGGTTTAAAAGAATAGGAGAAATCATAAATGATATATATTCTATTCATAGGATTTAATACTATATTAATTTAAGGTTTGGTTGGATTATCTGCACTTTATATATTTTATAATTAAAAATGCATGCTGTTAAAAAAAAAAAAAAATCAGTTTAACTTGAAATTATGATCTTATTTCAAGTTAAAGAATAGAGAATTGGATACTGTAGTTTTCTTTAGTTTCACAGCCTGCACAACAGTCCAATCCCAACAAATAAAGATAATAAAGAATAAATAAAATAATGAAATCTACAGTATATGTATATTTATTAGTGCTGTCAAATCGATTAATTGCATATAAAAGTTTGTATTATATAATTGTATTGTGTGTGTTCTTTTACATCACGTGGATGGCCGGGTGCGTGTGCGTGGCTTCCCTGGGGAACACATGGCACCAGGATGCACTATGGGAAGAAGGCGAGCCGGCGGAGGCAGTGTGATGCTTTGGGCAATGTTCTGCTGGGAAACCTTGGGTCCTGCCATCCATGTGGATGTTACTTTGACACGTACCACCTACCTAAGCATTGTTGCAGACCATGTACAGCCTTTCATGGAAACGGTATTCCCTGGTGGCTGTGGCTCTTCCAGCAGGATAATGCTCCTGACACAAAGCACAAATGCTTCAGGAATGGTTTGAGGAGCACAACAATGAGTTTGAGGCGTTGACTTGGCCTCCAAATTCTCCAGATCTCAATCCAATCGAGCACCTGTGGGATGTGCTGAACAAACAAGTCCGATCCATGGAGGCCCCACCTCGCAACTTACAGGACTTAAAGGATCTGCTGCTAACATCTTGGTGCCAGATACCACAGCACACCTTCAGGGGTCTAGTGGAGTCCATTCCTCGATGGGTCAGGGCTGTTTTGGCAGCAAAAGGTGAACACAATATTAGGAAGGTGGTCATAATGTTATGCCTGATCGATGCATACGCACACACACACACACACACACACACATTATATAAACACAAACTTTTATGTTTAACTATGATTAATCGTGATTAAACGATTTGACAGCACTAATATATTTATCAAATACAACATTGCTGTTGTGCTTAAATATTGAAACATAAATAATTTTTGTATAAAAAGCATGAAGCACCTCATTTAAAACAAATATTCATTCAGTATAATCCACACTCCCGTTTTATCCATATGAAATGACTTGACATTGGTTCATTAATCATGTACTAGGCCTGTTCACGGTTCTGTTTTAGAAACAACTGTGTTTATTGCTGTAAAACTCGTTGTGGATTTGCTACAGATACTGAAAAATATATAAATGAATAATAAAACCATTATTGCCATATCAAATCAAAAGCTGTATTTGAGCAGTATGTAACAACATATAATTCATATTGCAGTGAGTAATAAAAACGACGTTTGCTGGTTTCTGGTGTAACTCCTTTTCGTGTCTAATCACAGTGTGTATCCTGGAAGTTTGTTGAAGACCAGTTCTGAAATGTGATGGCAATTCCTGTCCAGTCCCAGAGAGCCCAGTTTGTCCCGTTCCTCTTCAGCGTCTGAAATGGACTTTAGCATGGTGTTATTATCTGAGTCCTTTGTCATGCCCTTATCACCAGAGTCACTCTCGAAGCTCTGTGATCTTCTGAACGTCCTCCGGACAGATGGAGTGTTTCGTCCACTGCTCTGCGACCCTGGCCTCGCGTGTCTGTCGCTCCCAGAGGACTCGAACTCATCCTCGCTGTCGTCTGAAGACAGACTCAGAGCCGAGGTCTGCGCACGCGGTCGGATGACATGTGTGGCTTTGAGAGAACGCTGTGGAGACTTCTCCGCTTTGACAGGAACAGGAAGACCTTTAATTTGACCAGAAGCACTTGAAGCACTCGAAGCGCTGTTTGTTTTACGCCTGTTTGGTTCTGGACTGCTGAGCGGGTCAGGTGAGTATCCGTCGGTTGTGTTGAGGCTTGTGAAGTCATCCTGATACTCTTCTTGTTCTAAGGAGCCATTACTCGTGTGAGGACGGCTGCTTGCTCGACTACCTTCCCGGCTGCTTTCTTTGAAACTCTGGACGCCAGGATCGTTCAAACCTGAAATCTGCTCACTGCGGTCACTCAGTGCACTTGGAATATGAACTCTGACTTTTTTGTCTCTCTCAGTCAAAGTCGTCTCTGTGAAGGTTGGCACATGTTTCGCAAGACTTCCATTTGAACTTGTTGCAGTTGGATCTATTTCAAAACTGCTAACTAATGTTTCAATAGTTTCATCTAAGTAGACACCTCTGTAAACAGACTTACGAACACGTTTACGGTCAGACGACGCCTGTCTCGCTGGCCGGTCCTGTTTTATGTTCTGGTATTCGATGCATTCGTGTCGTTTGGTCAGACCTGGTTTGACCATCTTGAGTCTGAGACGAAACGTCTTCGTCAAGCCGTATTTAAGCGTCCTCTTAGGTTCATTTTTCTTCGCACCACTTGCACTACTCTTCACTGACTTTCTCTTGCATTGGCCAGGTCTCTTTTCGGGACTAGCTTTGATTGTTTTCTGATCCTCAGCCGCTGACGGATCCTGTGCTGATGTGTACAACCACGCCAGGTTCGGATGAATGGATAGGGGCTGCTGTGGCATCTGTCCGTGAATCTGTGACAGTTCAACTAGTAAAGCATTGAGCAGTGGTAACTGCCTGATAACGTCCCCAAGCGGAGCTGAATCCGTCTCTTCATGCTGTGACTTCGGAGTTGAAGTCAACTTTCTCGATCTGTCCGTCTGTCCAGCTGTTATCTCAGGAAACTCATGCATGACAGATGATTCATTATTTCCATCTTCTGGATCCTCTAGATTAAGACTCTCCATTGCTGCATGAAACCCTGTAAAGCCTGACAAATGAAATAATAGTCAGAAAAATGTAAAACGGCTTTTATGCTTTTATTTGGATTTAAATAGGCAAATGCTTAAGAGTCAATGATTGGATCATTATTGCAGTGATTATTATGTTTCTAGCATGTTATATGTTTGGCAGCAGTTCTTCTAACCCTAATTAATGGAGCTTTTAATTTCTTAAGCAACCGTGTAGGAAGACACATCATGGCCATATTCCAGGATGACAATGTCAAGATTCATCAGGCTCAGATTGTGAGAGAATGGTTTGGGAGGGAGATGAAGAATTATTTTCACACATGAATCGGCACCTCTGAGTCCAGAGCTTAAATTCACTGAGAGTCTTTGGGATGTGCTGGAGGAGACTTTACAGAGTGCTGGACTCTTGCATTGGCGATACAAGATCTTGATGGAAATAAATGTTGTGATGTTATTTCCACCATGTTATTAAAGTCTCCTCCATCACATCCCAAAGACTCTCAGTGAATTTAAGCTCTAGATGAATCTTGACATTGTCATCCTGGAATATGGCCATGATGTGTCTTCCTTCATGGTTGTTTAAGAAATGAAAAGCTACACAGCTACAACTGTTGCCAAACATATAACATGCTAGAAACATAATAATCAATGCAAAAACTATGCATTTGCCTATTTAAATCCAAACAGAGACTTTTTTTTTTGTCCGGGCAGTGTATGATATAGTCTGAATATGGCAGGAAAAGAGGCCCAAACTGAGCAAAAATATGCAATTTGGTGCAGATGCTGATATTTATATAGTAATATATTATTAAAGATGAAATTCTGATGCTTGTAATGTAAATCTTATGTAATGTAGATCTTTATAACAGACTATTTAAGCGCACATAAACATCAGTCGTCACTCTAAATCTGCCAATATGTCTTAATAAGATGATATTTAAATGCTTAGTTTTATGATCAAAACACTGTAGTTTTAAAACATACACTCAAAAAAATGGTATGCTTTTTTTTTATATTTACACATTTCAATTAATAGAAAAATTCCATAAAATTGAATTGAATCCTTTTAATTCATATTTTAATTGGCTAATTGAACAATCCTTAATCAGTTATAAAATTAAAATGTGTAAGAATTATTCAATTCAATTTAATGGAATTAAATAGGCTGAGTGTACAATGCAAATCAATAGCTAGACGGATTATATTTGATGCTTACATGATTAATAATGATGTATTTGGACATTTTAAAAATCAAGTAAACCTAAGTGTTGATAGACACATGTACTTGATTTTACAATTATACTAAAATGCTTTTACTTACTTAAAAGTATGAGATATCAATCAGAGATCATATACAACAGGCTTTGTTTTGTTTTTTTTGCACCCAGTTTCATAGACGAGGCTTAAACGGTTAGTTAACCCAAAAATTATCCCATAATTTACTCCCCCTCAAGCCATCCTAGCTGTATATGACTTTCTTCTTTCAGCAGAACACAACTGGAGTTATATAAAAAAAAAATATCCTGGCTCTTCCAACGCTTTATAATGTCAGTGAACGGAGAAAAGCGCATCATAAAAGTAATCCATACGACTCCAGGGGTTACTAAAGGCCTTCTGAAGCGAAGCCTTGCATTTATGTATTCATAACTTAATATCACTGGCTTCCGGTATCGGTCGTACGAGAGTCGAGTTCCGGTGGAAGAGTGACCTCTGACCCGACGCATGACATAGGATGTAGGAGTAGCGTCAAAGTCCCTTTATGACTTTGTGCAGCTCCTATCTCTTTGAATAGGGAAACATCAAATTCTACAAAACTGTTTGCAAAATTTAGGATTAAATTCCATATTTTAAATCACCAGTGAAATCTGACAACAACTGTCTCATAGATTTTGTTTCTAAACACTTGAATCATGCCTGGACGAATCTAAACGCGCATCTCAGAACACTGCCTGTTTCTATAGCAACCGGAGCTTCTAACAGCAGCTGCGGTGATGCGATGACTTTACTAATCAACCATTGGCTCTTTCATTTAGTGGGCGGGGCTTATTCGCCATATTGGGTGTTGCACTTTCTCCCATTCATAAGTAATCGGAGTGCACCGTCTTCCTCTATATAAAGTCTTTGGCAGTGTAAGCTCAGGTGAGAGTAGACGTCTCTGGCGGCTCAAACAACAAACTCAAGCTCCTCCGACATTTCTCTTTCAAAATTCGAATTTTAGACTTACAATTCGTGACCTTTCTTTTGCTCTATCTGCTGCGCTTCCGCATTCGTCGAGTCAGAAGTCGTGTGGATTACGTTTATGATGGACGGATGCGCTTTTCACTCCCATTATAAAGCTTGGAAGAGCCAGGATATTAATATAACTCTGACTGTGTTTGCCTATAAGACGAAAGTCATATACACCTAGGATGGTTTGAGGGTTGATATAATTGTAATTTTTTGAGTGAACTAACCCTTTAAGCCTAGAGCTATTTTAACTGAAAGCAACTTACACTGGAATATCTTAAAATATGTCAGTGCCATTGTTTTGTCTCAAGATGCACACCAGTAATGTTTTTTCCTAGGGCACGTTTATAAAAGCTACTTAAATGTCCTAATTGAACTGAGGCTTAATCTAAGCCCTGTCTGTGAAACCGGGCCTGGATCATGTTGATAATAATTTAATCCATTTATCAAACATAATACAGTATGCTAAACCTCATACTTTCCCTCTCCTGTTGGCTCTTCAGGCCGGAGCTGTAAAACAGAGGCGGCGGGCAGAATGTGGTGTATTCCTGTGCATCTCCAGACCACGGGACACTCTGTTCAGTTTGAGTGAAAGCTGGAAGTCCCGGCTGCTTCGCTTCTGACACCACTACATCAGCTGACCGTCCATCAAGGCTCATTTGGTCCTCACACACTTTCAATGGCATCTCATCTTTTTCACTGTGCACCACACTTTCACATTTTGCACGCACTGACGTGTGCTGTTCTCCTTCTCCACGGGTCATGGCGACTTCGTAGATGCCGATATCTGGGATATGAGGGATTAAATTCGCTCCCAGACTTACAATTTTATAAGCCAGAGAAATGGCACCGATGCTGCTTCCCATCAGACTGCAGATTGGGGCGAACAGTCTCTCTCCATGAGCGGTTGGAGTGCCAATGCCATGTTTATCCACATCCAGTTTAATCCTCTCCACCACTTTAGCCAGGGATATCAAGGAGCTTCCTATAAATTTGGGAATCTCATCTTTGACATCCAACATCATTGCATAGAGAGGGGTGTTCAGCAGATGAACGTGTAACGAGTCCAAACTCATCTTAAAAAGACAGGATTTGCCTTTATGGAAGGGATACTTCTGAGATAAAGGCTCAGGTGACAGGCACAGGTCAGCATAGCCTGGTTTAGATGAGAGATCCTCTTGTCCCGATTGGTAAATGAGCAGCGTGGGGAAATCTAAGAAGCGGACACCCACTGCAGGCACCAAAACATTGCCACGTGATCCATCAAAGCGTATGTAATCGATCACCAGTTCCAGCGAGAAGAGAGTTTCTTGCGCTGACATGTTCCGCATTCATATATAAACAGTCATTTTAAAGGGCAGATCATCTAGATGACACAGCACCAGGAAGCGAGTGTGTGAGTTTGAGAGCGTCGCATCTCCTAGCAACGACATCGTCTCAGGATTGATACGTCAGTGGCACCGTGGAATTCTGGGAGATGTAGTTGATTTTTAACAATATTGCAGAGTTTTGTGCAGATGTAAAATGCTATTAAAACCTATATATTATTACCAATACTGATGGATAAGTGTGGAACTATTTTTGTTATTTTTATACTCTGATACCTTTTATAATTATTATATTCTTTTTTATGTTTTGCATAATTTTAACTATGTACACTTGGTAACGTGTTGATAATGAATGAAATATTTCTACTGGTGTTGTTATGTTGTTGTTAATAATAATAATTATTATTATTACTATTAATAATATTTATTATTATGTATTCTTATTATTCTTCAACTCTTCTTCAACACACACACACACACACACACACACACACACACACACACACACGTACACATAATTAATAGTAACATTGTGAAATATTATTACACTCTAAAATAATGGTTTTCTATTGTAATATATTGTAAAATATAATTTATTCCTGTGATCAAAGCTGAATTTTCAGCATCATTACTCCAGTCTCCAGTGTCACACGAGCCTTCAGAAATCATTAATGTTTATGTGTTATATGTTAAAAATAGTAATGTTTCCAAACTGTTGATTCAATCTGGTTTGTTTCAAAATCTATAATTTGTATTTAAGACAAAGAAGAGAATCTGTTAAAAAAAAAAAAAAAAAGTAATGTTTACAAACTGTTGACTGGTAATTAATTCAAGCACTGTACTGTTTCAAAATCCTAATTTAAAACAAAGACGAGAATCTGTAAAGAATATTTTGCCTCAGTCTTCCAGTTGGGGCCACTGTTACTCCAGATTGAGGTCATAGTTGTTATTAAACTGATATACAAGAATATTTCATCCTTAAATACCCAGACAGCAAACAATCTCATTTTAAATTACCTGGCGTGAAAACTATAAAGATATCTGAAATACCTTCAGTGTAAAGTCTATTTACAGTACATATATATATTCTTGCCCACTCTGTGAACAAGTGCGTGGGCGGAGTTTGGCAACAGCTCGACCAATCACCTGCCGCGGTGGGCGGGGCCACAGACCGGCTTCACGCGAGCCGAACAAACGGCAGTATTTTGGATTGAGTGAGTGGAGGGTGAAGGTGCCAACCGCTCCGACAACATCCAAGTGTTTCTGTATGGAATATAATCAAATCACTGGCTTTGTATTTTAAAGGAATTAGACTGGTGTTCATCTGCACATTATGGGACTTTCTTCTACTCGGAATGCTGAAGGTAAGGCTCACTTGTGCCGTTACTTACGTGTTGTGATTTTTGTGAGAATAGCGACCGTTTAAAAAAAAAAAAAACTACAGTGGTTGAATTTCTTTTAGTTCAGTAAATATGTTTCAGTTCTGGTCCTATAAACCCTTAGTTTGTGACTTATAGCCTAGTGAGCTGTCTACCTAGGCGTCATAGTCGCGTGCAGCAGGTTTGGTCGTTTTGGGCGCGTTCGTTGTTGTCAACGGTAGTGATGCCCCAAAATGATGAAGTTTGATTGACAGCTCACCAGGTGCTGAGAAAGTCCCACAGTTTGGGAGGTTCTCATTGTTGTCTATTACGCTCTCTACTGAGAACTCATGTGATGATATGCATGCTTCAGACGCATGCACTTTCTCATTTTGTGTGTTTATTGTGTTTGTCATGGACTGTGGCGTTATCAGGTTCAAATGCAGCCCAGGGACCGTGCTTTAAATAACACAAAGGCAGTCAAAATAAAGTTGATTTTAAACACAGGCTGTCAGAAATCCACTAGAGGGCTCTTGGATGTTCAACAATCCAGTTGCATGAGGATGTGGATTGTCAGATGTTCTTCATTGAAGTGATAATCTGTACCGGCCATCAGAATTAGGAGTTAGTTTGGTGGTGCTTGGGTGACAAATTACAGATTGTATACTTGATATGAAATTATACTTTGGATGGTATTTGAGTATGAGGATGATTATATTTGTGGGTGATCTGTGGCATGTTAAATATAAAAAAAAAACATGCTTTAGGCTTTGATCCATAGCATTTACTTTTGTAAAAACTACAAGTAACACAAACCATATATGTTTTTGGACATGTACCATGGTGATTTCATGGTATTTTACATGCACCATGTAAATTAATATGGTAATGATGCAGTGTGATATCAAAGTACACTATCTGAAACCATTATATGGTATTTCTTTGTAGTCTTAGTTAATAATGTCTTTTTTTTTTTAAATTCTGCTCTAACAAAGAAATCATCAGAAGTGCTGTAGTGTAGATATTAATACAGGAGTCTTTGTGCTGTGCCACTCAAAGGACTTCAGTATGAGTGTTTTCTCTGTCTTCTGAACGGCCAGCGCGTATCCGATTATGGTCAGGTAATTGCACATTTGATTAGACAAGTTACACAGCCGAGTCCTTGTGCGGTGCAGTGTCAAGGTTAATAAAGACATTTTCTTTATAGCCGTATCAGTCATAATACGTGGGGGGCACGGACAGGAGAAAATCCTTCTGAGAACCACCTGGAAAGCCTTTATACTTCATCGACGTATTCTAGTTTATTTCGTAGACATAGATCAGAATGTTTATTTCCCTGAAAAGTGGTTTGGTTGCAGGTGGTGGTGGAAGCATGGTTAAACCAACTATTATGCTATTATGCTATTATTATTATTATTATTTTTTTTTAAATATTACCGTTCATGCAGTGTGCAAAATAGCCATTTGTGAATGTCTGCAAAGTTTAAGTGCTGCACAACAATTAAAGTTATTGTCTCCTAAAAGAGAGAATCGATTCTGAAGTGTCGAAACGAGTCGTCAGTAATTCCAGCTTTACTTCCTGCGTGAACAGATTTGCATAATGCCAGCCTGTGGTCTTCATTGGCTGCCCGCGAACAGCGTCTGCTTTGCCCCGCCCTCAAACACTGTAGTTGTAGCGGAGACGGAGAGAGTTTGGCTTGTGCTGTTCATGTCGACGCTCTGAAAGCAAATTCACTCTGCACTTCCAAAGGAATGAGACTCGGGCTTGAATTGATATGGTAAAACCAAAGCCGTTGTTACTGTTCCACTGTGAGGAAGAGCTGAAATTCACATATGGTAATGGGTATGTGGTTTCCGGCTCGCACTGCAAGTATTCGACCAATCACAACAGACTGGGCCATCTGACCAATCAGAGCAGAGTAGGGTTTAGAGAGACTGAATCTTCGAATGAACCGTTTTCAGACTGAGAAATGAAGTCATGTGCAATGTATATTATGAGTAAATTAACGTTTTTTTGACTTTGGATGCATGTAAACCTATTGTAGGAAACAAAATTATGAACCTTTAAATTAATAATAATACTAGGGGCACCTTAAAGTCACAATGAGATGGCAGTAGCAACAGAAAGAACAAAAAAATGTGTTTGTTCTGTGCAGTCATTGCTTATTGGACTTTGAGCTTGCACTCAAATGTGAAGGCAGATGAACTCTTGCAATCATGTCTAAATGATTTGAGAAGTCCTGCATCCGTCCTGCCGTTTTCATCTGACGATATAGTTATAATATTTTGATTAATCATTATTACGAGGTCAAAAAATGCATGGATGAATTGTTCACAATATGGATGCACGATATATCAGCCGCCATATCTGTATTGGCCGATATATATTTTTGATGTTATCGTTATTGGCCGATATCTTAAAGCTGATAAATAATGGATTATTTCCTTCAGCTGAGACACTTCAGATGCGCACTGTTTGCCATGATGGTTTTTAAATTGATTGAAATATGATTGGAATCACTTCAAAAAAGGGCAAGTCTGTCATATAGACTACATAAAATTATAATGAGAACATCATAATTGTGTGATGTTAATGGTGAGACTTTTGTTTTTATAAGCAAGCTCTCAAAAATTATATGAAAAATTTAGATTAGGGATGCTCATTTCGGTTAATTTTCCCGACCGACAACCGATGCTCATTAATCGATTATTAACCGTTAACTGATAATATTATGACATTATGATTATGTCGATTTTACCGGTCAATCTACGTTCACAGTCACTCGGAGTAATTGTAATCATGATAAACCATCAAGAAACAGCGGCGAGAAGAACATCTGTGACAATGTTTACTTTAGTAAACTTGACCAAAACCACACTACGAAAAGCCTTAAACAAGGCTTCAGATGGCACTGATGCCCCGGGGAATACAGCGATAACGCCTCGCTAGAGTGGCCAGCCTTGGGAAGCGCCATTCATTTGCTTTCCACCGGTCACGAGCTTGTACTACTGCTGTATTTTAATACCACGTAGCATATTTTGCAAGTAACTTCGTCGCCCTTTCTTGTCCCACACAGTAGGCTTCTTCTTTCCAATTGCTTCATTTTGCGAAATATGTCTGTGTAGACACGTGTGGTTGCAATTGTCGACGCTCCCCGTGAGTTAACAAATACAGCATATTTTCTTTAACCATGGAGCAAACAAACAAACAAAACAAGCGTAAAAAATCGTATTAATCGGTCAAAATTCGGTTAAACGGTCAATATGAGCATCCCTAATTTAGTTTTATCGGCCAATATATTGGTAATCGGCTTTCAGATATGAAGAATTACCGTATCAGCCAAAATGTTCATATCGGTGCATCCCTAGATCTATAACATGCATTTAGAAAACATATTTTTCATTTCATCGGTCACTTTAAATGCAAACAATAAACAGCAACTCACAATATAGTTGTGCATGGGTAGGATAGCCAAATAAGCAGACCTATCGGATCCCAGATCTGTTGGTTTTGATGTCAAAGGTCATGCATCCAATCAATCTCTACAGCTCTAATTGATCAGTCATTTGGTAGAAGCAAAGCAATTTACACAGATGCCACATTGGACTGGTCAAGTGAGATGTATAGTTTTGTTTTTCAAGAACATCGACAAGGTGAACGACTAGCATTAGTCTGTGTTTTAAATGGTCTCATAATAGACTGTTAAATTAAGTTTCTATAGAGTTAGACAACAATAATCGATGAACTTTGCAACATTGACAGTGTCATTGAACTGAATTCTGAATCTGAATAATGACATTATTGCCATCTGTAAAGCTGAAATTTTTCAGCATTAACACTGTTATTTTCTTTTTTATTGTTGTAAAGCTGTTTTGAAACAATCCGTATTGTATAAAGTGCTATATAAATAAATGTGACTTGACTAGGTTTAGGTAAATTGTGTATTTCCATTGTTATTGGCATGTTTAAGTTTTCTTCTTTGTTGCCTTGCGTTCCCCTGGGAGAAACGTGAAATTGGTCTTCCCATCGCTAGGTTTAGATGGCACGGTGACTGCAGGAGGATGTTTACCTTGCGTTTCACTCCTGAATGCATTCATAACATAATGACAGGAAATTAAAGCTCGTTTTGGAGACAACTCTTGAAAATAACATCTGTCAGGACAGGTGGACAGCCGCTCGCTACCCTCACGTCAAGAGGAGCGCTTTGTTTAATGTGAACCAGGTTAACAATATTTACTATGCTTTCTGATGTGCATTGATTTAGTGTGTCGGATATGTTTCAATTGGGGGTTATGAGATACATACGAATCTCGGTCGTGCTTCTAATCCGTCGGAATAAGATATCTTGAGATGTGGCAATCAGGACCAAAGGATGCCAAGACAAGCTCTCATTGTGCGATATTACAAGGATTAGTTGAGGCCATCTGCTCTTCATGTTTACTGGAAACTCATTCAACAAATAATGGAGCCCATCAAAAATGACAACAGCCTCTATTAATGATTTAATACAAACCTTTGACTCCAAGCATAGAACATTCATCCAACATGTTTGTGCTCCAGATGGGAATGATTCCTCAAATCATAGGTCTTGTTTTCAAGATATGATAGATTTGACTCCTTGGCAGAGGATAAATTGTACAATCCACAGACTTGCATTTGAAGGAAGGGCTCAAATAATTTCTAGAGATCAGAATATCACAGAAACTTGAGGGTGCAGGACTCTTTGGGTGCATTGGAGAGGAAATGGATACTAATGTAAGAAGTGTTTTTGTACATGTATGGCTCTTTAGCCATGTGAATTTGTGCTCTGTGTGTAATCAGTCACCCGTCTGGTTCAATCTCTCTTGTACTTGTTAATGATCAACAGTTGTGACTGGCATCATCAGAGCAGATTTCTGCCAGCTGCTGGTTGACGCCTGGTTGACAAGCCTGTTTGTTTATTCGAACCGTATTTGTGTAACTGTTGTCATTTGGCAGAGACGCAAGTATCATGTCAATGAATGTTTTTTGTGTTTTGTCGACTATCAAGCAGTCAGATTTAATAACGCAGCTACTTTAATTCTCAATTTTGTTGACGTCAGTGGACTTTTCTTTGGTCAACATCAAGATTTTAGGTATAAGTTTATCTATGTTTAAGGGAAAGGACATTTTTAGGCCCCCATTTAATCCCACTTTGCCTTCATCAGTTCATTTTAAATGGTCCAAATGACGTACATGTCTCACAACTAATGAGTTCATAAAAGATGCATGCATAATAATTAGCAAAATGCTTCTTAAGATACTTTTACATGGATTTGCATATATCACAGGACATGTCAGCATTGCAAACATATTTCATGTCAAACAACCAATTTCAAATAAATGGCCATTTTATCCATATATCCATATTATTTAGTTTACCGCCACTGTCAAGTTTATTAGCGTGTATACCACTTCTATGCTTACAAGTTACTGTTGTTGTGCATCTTTATCTCATTTAAAACTGTTTGGTTGGTTGGACACCGCTCTGCAGAGATATTAATATTATTTGCAAGGCAGTTTGTGTAACGCCCTCTTTAACCTCTGGCTGTGTTCTGTATCCTGATCTTTGGCTCGAGAGCTTGACATTGTTCTTATCTAAAGGACATGAATACACATATGCAATCTGAGCAGTTATATATAGATCCATCTCATCTTGCAGGTTGGTGAAGGAGCCGCCCTGATAGAGTTTCTTCCAGATGTTACTGTGTTGCATGCTGCCGTGCGTCTCTGCGCAGGTATCAGATGGAGATGATTTACTGGCCCAGGGAATATCTGTTGCTGCTAATTTTGTCATTGTACCTGACATTGCTTTACTCTTTTGTCTGTTGTTGTGTAGGGATTCAGTCCCACAATGCATCTCTTGAGTGCTGTCACATTGTGTTGTGACAGAGACAGAAATATATATGTACACACACACACACTGCCTTAATGTTTCATGGCATAGATTCAACAAGGTGCTGGAAACATTCCTCAGAGATTTTGGTCCATATTGACATGATAGCATCATGCAGTCACTGCAGATTTGTCGGCTGCACATCCATGATGAGAATCTCCCATTCCAGCTGCTCTATTGGACTGAGATCTGGTGACTGTGGAGGCCGTTTGAGTTTATTGTCATGTTCAAGAAACCAGTTGATTTGAGCTTTGTGACGGCGTGTTATCCTGCTGGAAGAAGCCATCAGAAGATCTGTATGCTGTGGTTATAAAGGGATGGACATGGTCGGCAACAACACTCAGGTAGACTTTGGCCCTTCTGGGCCTCTTTTGGTCATCATTTACTCAAGTTGTCCCAAACCTGTATGAGTTTCTTTCTTCTGTTGAACACTAAAGATGATATGTTGAATAATGTTTGTAACCAAACAGTTGATGGACCCCATTGACTTCAGGGCTCGCAAAATCGCTAGCTAATGTGTTTTCCAGTCAGGCTACCAAAATGTATCACTGCCCTGCCCGACACGGGCTATCTTTGGCTCCATTTCACCAGAACGGCTGTACAAATTCTGTTGCATTATTTTCCTGTTAACAATGTGAAGCTGCTTTGAAACAACAATTGGACTTGTTAAAAGCGCTATATAAATAAAGGTGACTTGACTTGACTATCTTAAATAGTGAAATAAAATTCCTTTCTTGATGTGCGTTGTTCACTCTCATGACTTGTTATTTGAATGAAAAACATGATCGCAGAAGTTTTGATCATGCTGATTTGACCACAGTGAAGTTTAGCTGATGCACGTTACTTGGCTTGTGTGTGGGTTAGTGATGCTAGGTTTGCGGTTGGGTCAAGTAATAAAAAATAACATTCCAATTAATTGCGGGTGGATGAGAGATAAATCATTAATGTGTTTGTTTGATAAAGGCACAGAACTCTCATTTCATGGTAAAACACAACAAACAATTTTTTTCCTACTATGGAAGTCAATGGGGTCCATCAACTGTTTGGTTACTGATATTTTTTAAAATAGCTTCTTTTGTGTTTAACAGAAGAAAGAAATTCATACAGGTTTGGAGCAACTTGAGAATGAGTAAATGATCGCATTAGGTTTAAAGGTCGAAAATGAATGGGAAATGCGAAAATTAATAATATGTGTAACAATGTTACATATATCCTCTGTGTTCAGGTTTGACTGTAGTAAAATTAATGCAAAAATTGACACTTCAACCAAAGAAATCTAAAGTATGAGTCTTAATCCACAACTTAATAAAAACAAGTATTTATGTCTGAAAAAAACATGTATATGTAAATGTATAAGCCACTTTACATGGAGCTATATAGTAATCTAGTGGTTACACCATGACATTACATACATTTTTCCTTTTTTACTCCCACCAGATGGCACTAATCTGCCTTAAAACATTGGATTTTAAAAGCTATTTTAACATGGAATACTGCTTTAATTGAAAAATAAACAAAATTGTGTATTATTTTCTATGAGGAAAAATGGCCAATACAAATTGTATAAATGTTGCATAGTATCATAAAATCCCCTCAACATTCTAAATTATAATCCAAAAATATTGGAAAAAAAAAAGTTACATTTCAAGGCTTCGGACACTTTTGACCGTGAAGGAGCCAAGTGTGACCCCTAAACAAAGAGGACCAGAGGGTTAAATGATGCTCAGTTGGTACTAAGGGGATGGAACCGTTGATGCAAGACAGACTGGATCCATTTCATGTTGTTTTTCCGGCAAATTCTGACCCGACCATCTGAATGTTGCAGCAGAAATCCAGGCTCATCAGACCAGGCAGTGTTTTCCCAATCTTCTGTTGTCTAATTTTGGTGGGCCTGCGTGAATTATACCCGTAGTTTGCTGTTCTTAGATGGCTCTCTGCTTCAACGTTTCAATGTGTTGAGCGTTCAGAGATGGTGATGAGCAAAAAAAAGTCTGACCAACCCCGAACTCTTGAATGGTATCGGTCATTGAAATACCCACTTTGGTTGAACACTACTTGTCGTGATGTATAGCCAAAACATAGCCTTCAAATCAGGAACTGTTGTTCCTGAATCCCAATGGGTAACTGAGTGACACTGAGTGTGTGTGTTTTCCAGCCACGTATAATCATGTTACAGGCCCAATGTAAGCATGTTATGTTGTGCACCGCGAGCGCTACTGCTGATGAGAAGTAAGTTAGTTATCTCCTTGTTCTGTCACTCATCTCGTTCTGTTTCTGCCATCATGGCTTTACTGAAACATCTATATGAGAGTTTGGCAGTAAATGAAGACGAAGTGGGTAATTTGTATTTGAACATTGAAAAATATCACATCAAGTCCATTTTGTTGTCAGAAATGATGTTTCTCAGACACACATCTTGCAGTATTTATGCATCCCGAACTGTAGCAGAAAGAGCGGAAGTCTCATCTTTGTAGATGCAATGGGATTTGTATCACCCTCTTTTCCTTTTTTTTTTCTATCATGTATGATAATGTGCCAGCATGTGTCAGTGATGTGCATTTGTGGTCGATTTATGGATGGATGGAGGCCCATTAATAACACATTTTCGTCCAGAATGTGCTTCGTGTTAATGGATGAGATTTGTTCCAAACTTGTCAACATTAGGACGAACATGCTGTTAATGGATTTTGAACACAACATGGCCAGTTTCGCTGTCTCATCTTAGTGTATATAGAATCCAACCGATGTGCATCACGGGTGTGTGTAGACTGACTTTTTAGAGAATTTAGGAGTTGGATAGGTTGGAACTAGGGGTGTGCAATATATATTGTCTATGATAATATCGTGACTTGTTTTAACGATGTGCGACCTGCAATTATCGAGTAGGCCCTCACTTTACAAAAACACACATAGAGAGTTGCACGCATACACTTCGTGATGTAGTCTAGTGGGTTAGACTAGTGCGATGGCGCATTTAGAGCGCACGTGTTCACTGCATGATTTTAGTCTGTTAAAATGGATTTATAATGCTCTCAATATTCAAGATATGGTGGCAAAAATACCTCTGTATATCTTTTATATTTATATCATTTAATATAGCTGATCAATATCAAATATCAGCATGATTACAAATGTGATATTGATTATGCAACGGTTCAATAAACAAGAAGTTAATATTTAGTGCCTTACATTTTAGATAAATAGTTTGTTCTATTTCGCTAATGAAAATAGTTCCAAACAAAGCCACAGGGTGAATGAACCAATCGTTTGAATGAATGATTCAATGACTCACTCATTAAGAATGCTCTGCTCCTGAATGAATCAGCCATTTAAATGAACTCAGTGACTATGTTTACATGGACAACAATACTCCGATATTAACCCGATTAAGACAATACTCTGATTAAGAAGCTACCATGTAAACAGCTATTTCGGTTAATCCGGTTAAAGTCATAATCGAAATAAACACAAATCGAATTAAATGTGAACATACATGTGGAGTATGCCTATTTTAGTCGCATTATTGGAGAGCATTACAGACATGTACACACCTTAATCTAACTATTTACGTTGTGTAGGAGTTTTCGCCGCATTTTGTGACAGGACACATAATTTACATATGCACACCAGGCAAGTTAAGAGTGCCCCTCTTAACAATCATCAATTTATTGGCCACAATATTAAACAGAATTTGAATTATAATTAATATAACAACGTGTACAAAACAGTAACAAAGCGCTCAAATGTCGGAAAATTCCCATTTATATTTTGCGTATCTGTCAGTCTGAAATGTCGTTGCCATGACATGTTGCTATGGTGCGTGTCTTGCTTGACTGCTCATTCTGACACTGCCTCCTCTATATTTTTTTCTTTTTGTTGTAATTATTCTGCTCATTGTAGAAGTAAAATAGAATACGTTTTTATCTGTAATCCCATATTAATAATTGTCACCTCTAGGCTCGCAAGCCATATAGGTCATTCAGTGAAGGCCTGTGTCTCGATGGCAGGAAAAAACAATCCAAACAATCATGATTTTTAAACCTTTTTCATCATTAATCAAAGCTATTATTTGAAATGTAGGCTGCCAAGGAGGAGGCAAGAGAAGCAGTGTCTTATCAAAAACTGAAAGACAATATATAATATTACAAAATAAATCAACGCATATATATATATATATATATATATATATATATATATATATATATATATATATATATATATATATATATATATATACTCACCTAAAGGGTTATTAGGAACACCTGTTCAATTTCTAATTAATGCAATTATCTAATCAACCAATCACATGGCAGTTGCTTCAATGCATTTAGGGGTGTGGTCCTGGTCAAGACAATCTCCTGAACTCCAAACTGAATGTCAGAATGGGAAAGAAAGGTGATTTAAGCAATTTTGAGCGTGGCATGGTTGTTGGTGCCAGACGGGCCGGTCTGAGTATTTCACAATCCGCTCAGTTACTGGGATTTTCACACACAACCATTTCTAGGGTTTACAAAGAATGGTGTGAAAAGGGAAAAACATCCAGTATGCGGCAGTCCTGTGGGCGAAAATGCCTTGTTGATGCTAGAGGTCAGAGGAGAATGGGCCGACTGATTCAAGCTGATAGAAGAGCAACTTTGACTGAAATAACCACTCATTACAACCGAGGTATGCAGCAAAGCATTTGTGAAGCCACAACACGCACAACTTTGAGGTGGATGGGCTACAACAGCAGAAGACCCCACCGGGTACCACTCATCTCCACTACAAGCAGGAAAAAGAGGCTACAATTTGCACAAGCTCACCAAAATTGGACAGTTGAAAACTGAAAAAATTTTGCCTGGTCTGATGAGTCTTGATTTCTGTTGAGACATTCAGATGGTAGAGTCAGAATTTGGTGTAAACCGAATGAGAACATGGATCCATCATGCCTTGTTACCACTGTGCAGGCTGGTGGTGGTGGTGTAATGGTGTGGGGGATGTTTTCTTGGCACACTTTAGGCCCCTTAGTGCCAATTGGGCATCGTTTAAATGCCACGGCCTACCTGAGCATTGTTTCTGACCATGTCCATCCCTTTATGACCACCATGTACCCATTCTGTGATGGCTACTTCCAGCAGGATAATGCACCATGTCACAAAACTCAAATCATTTCAAATTGGTTTCTTGAACATGACAATGAGTTCACTGTACTAAAATGGCCCCCACAGTCACCAGATCTCAACCCAATAGAGCATCTTTGGTGGAACGGGAGCTTCGTGCCCTGGATATGCATCCCACAAATCTCCATCAACTGCCAGATGCTATCCTATCAATATGGGCCAACATTTCTAAAGAATGCTTTCAGCACCTTGTTGAATCAATGCCACGTAGAATTAAGGCAGTTCTGAAGGCGAAAGGGGGTCAAACACAGTATTAGTATGGTGTTCCTAATAATCCTTTAGGTGAGTGTATATGTGTGTGTGTATATATATTAGTATGAAAGTATGAAAATCACTTGTTTTAATAAAGTAACGCTGTCCAACAGCGACACCTGCAGGTAAAGTTACAGCAGGTTGCCTGAGCCCATTGAATTTTAACAGACCCGCCAAAGTCGCGCTATGATTGGACGTCGGACAGCGTAGCGTGGCATTGGAACGTAATGACGTGCCATTAATCGATCTGTGTTCTATAACATGTAAAACGGGAACATGAATGGAATATTCTAAAAGCAACTCATGTGAACACCTTAATCAGAATATTGTCTTATTCAGACTAAGGTCAATAATTAGATTACTGCTGTCCATGTAAACGTAGTCACTGACTCACTCATTAACAGTGACTTGCTGCCACCCACTTGCGGTTTAATTTTCACATTTAAAGTATATTTCTTTTTTCTTTTAATTTCAATACATCAGTATTCAACGTTTTATGTTTAAAACATCAAAACATTATTTATGCATTTGCAGGTTAATTGCAATTGTCACCTCTGAGCTGCATTAAACAGTCTGTAAATGATCTAAATGGAACTTCAGATGCTGCTTCTGTGTTTCCTCTGCAGTGCAAAGATTCATTTTGTTGATACTGATTTAATTTGATTGGTAACAGCCCTATTGTGTCCTATTATTATTGATTAAATGTAAGAATCTGACACGAAAGATGATGCATACATTTAATTAGGTTAGAAATGGCTTTATAAAGGTAAAAATGCCCATAAAAGATAAAAATCAATTTAAACTTATTGGAAAAGATCATTTCTGTCACTGCTCTTAGAACTAACCACCGCACAAAATATGAAGAATATCAAAACTTTAGGAGTCAGCTTTCAAGAAAATCCTGAAAATATTGAGATTTTTTTTTTTGTCAATATCGCACACCCCTATTTGTAACTAAATGCTTTATAATATTAGTTATAACAGCTGTTTTGAGTCTTTTTTTTATGTGAGCTGTTTGTGCACTTATGTCAGACTTATGAATGAGATCATGATTAGCCTATTCCTTATAAAAAGTCTTAATAATAATTTATTATTATTATTATTAGTGTTCTTATTACATTGAGATGTAGCTAAATTCTACTGTACAACAGTGATTCATTTGTCACAATTTATTTTATTTTGACGGGTTGCCATGAAGACCTTTTGAGTCTCTGTGTGTTTATGATATGATGATAGTTTTCCTCGAATTAAACGGTAAAATGCTGATGAAGTGACTCTCAGAGCGGCTCTGGAGATGAAGTTAATGCAGTCATGTCCTCATATAGTGAGGCGACGTGGTGCGCATGCTTGTGTGTGGGTGGTAAATGAAACCATTAATTTACATAGAGAGACACCGAACATGCAGGATTCATATTTAAAGAGTCTTTTTGTGGTTTAATATTCACAGACACTTGTCTATATCGTGATTTGATGTAAGTGTACTGACCAGCTTTTTATTTCTTCATCAGAATATTTCAAATTCCATGAAATTCCACGTTATACAATAAATTCCGATTTTATGACTGGATTCCGCGATTCCGTCCGCGTTTCCACATGCTGGTGGGGTTGTGTGACGTTGTTCTTTGAAGGCGTGTTAAGGATGAATTTTAGGTTGGCTCTGCTGAGTTACTGGCCTGACAGTGGAAATGCAGCTTGAGTTTGGCTTCGCGGCTCTAGGTCCGAGGCTATTGGCCCCGCCTGACACGTTGTTAGCCCTGGCTCTCACTGGCTGAGGTCAAAGCGAGAGTGAAGGTCTCAGGAGAACCAGCAGAACAAGCATCAGCATGGCAGATGGCACCACGCGGGTCAGGACTGAAGACCTCTCTGGTCAAGGGTCGAGATATATGGTGACACGGACCACTCTGTGCCACTGAGGGCCGGAGATGTTATGGCCCACTTATCATCTGAAGTATGAGCTGCACACGGTTCAGTGAAATGTAGGCTAAGACCAACATACGGTTTACATGCATTTAATCCTGCACTGTTTATTACTAAGGGCTGCATGCGAGGGGAAATGGATTTCCTCGCTTAGATGATTCTTTAGCTTTTGACCTTTGTGCGGATACATTTCTTGTTCATAAACAGCTAGACTGAAAATCATCGTCACGCAAAACAATTTAAATGATATAGGAAATGCTCAGTTTGCTTTACAGGATTTGGGAAAAATCCTCTTCTATGTGGAACTAAATTTGCATTGAAACTGTGAGTCTATTAGAGTGAGGCTGGAAGATTGGATTAAAAGTTCAAAAGGGTAAGCAAAGAATGTAATATAACATACATATTTTTGTATTCTAGTTTGTGTCAATTTGTGTTTTCATGTGAAATTTGCAAAATAAGTTTTATATCTCCATATTGCTTCTCCAGGCTGTATTTTACAGTGAATTTACCATGGTTAAAAATAGTAAATTTCATGCCTAATTGCTTTTATAGAATGGCTGCAATAGCAAAATGAAAAGACTCCAGTATTCAATAAATAACGCTGTGATATTCTGGTGTCTATATGTGTCTCTGGTCCCTTCATTATGAATCTGTGGGATTTTCACACCTGTTTTATTGTCGGCAAACTGAAAATCATTCAATAATCTATACTGAGGTTTAATACTTGCATTTATGGATTAAAAAAACCCTAACCATAAGTTTGAGTAATAATAATGATAATAGGGATAGTATATTTATATTGAGCAATATATATGCATTGGCTATTTTAACAGCTTTAACTGAGCAAAAGTAAATCTTTCTTTTTAGCAATCTTTTGACATCCAGGTCTAACATGCTTTCCAGTGGTAGTTGTAAGCTGTAAAATAACACACAGGGTGTTTTAGCGAGGATTGAGTCACCGGTCTGACATCATGTTCAGGTTGGTGAGTGTCTGTTGACTCACGGCAGAGACAGTGAAAGCGGATCAGTCATTAACCGTGCTGGAGCTGGACTCGGGGTCACAGGGGTTAACCCGCTCGCTTTTCTCCAGTGGCTCCAGACAATTGGGACACTGACCCTGACGCTCTCGACCTCGGATCTGAGATGAGAGGGATTTCGAGCGCATACCTCTGTCCTATTGTGACGGGCGGGCGTCTGAGGGAGAGAGGGGAGGTATGCGGCCGCTTGTGGACTCTGCTCTATTCACTTTCTCCCGACTCAGCCTTTTTCCTTTTCCTATTTTCACAGTTGCTGTGTGAGATAGTGAAGTGCAGTTTGCACCGTTGGTAAGACCATTGAATGGGTAACGTGTTCCTGCCCATCTGGCCTTCTAGCACTTTTAGAAGAAAAGGTTCTATATAGAACTAGGGCTGGGCGATATGGCTGAAAACTGTATCACGATATAAATGTTTCATATCGGTCGATTTCGATAATTATCAATATTTAAAATAAGGGCCAGGAGAAAAATATATTACATTTAAAAATATATATATTTTAAACTTAACCTTCCTCTGATTATAATCCCGTCAGTTATAAAGGCAGAAATGTCAACACAGCCATGGAAAACACTCAAATGTCTAAAATCACAATGAACTCTTAACATTAAGGTGCAGTGCCGCCGTTATTTCTTTGTGCCGTTTAGATGCTTTGTCATAAGGCACTGATGCAGAGTAACGTTACCTCTCCATGTCATTTCAAAGAATAGCACAACGGCGAGCGTGTCGAGTATAAACACCTTCCCAAACGGACGAGGCGCGCGCAGTCAGCGGAGGCTCACGCTACGGAGCCAGACGAAAGTATAAACAAGGCTTAAGGTGGTTAAACAAGTCTTGGTGGGGACGACGGTCTTGCATAATTTGCAGACATTGATCTGACTACGGTCAGACTGATAATATCCAAAAAACTGCTATACTGGCGAGCTGACTTGTTTTCCTGTTTCCTGCCATACTCGCTCGCTGCGGCACTCATTTTCGGGATGATCCCCAAACTTGATACTGTTACATGATTGGCTGTTAGCGTGTCACTCCCTATGTTGCTAAGAGACCAGAGAGTGAGTGCCTTTGTTCATGCAACCAAACTTGCTTCGCAACCTCTGGTTTCTTCTGACAAAGAAAAAAATTATTATTGAACTTTTTATCGAACACATTTTTTATTGATATCGATTACGTGTATCGTAATACATATCGTTATCGTTTTATATCGCCCAGCCCTATATAGAACTGTAGTGTTCTTGACTCAATTTATGCCAAAAAGGTTCTATATTAAAGGAGAAATGTCTTAAATGATTGCATAATACTTTTTAATAATGGGGTTATTTCATTCCTCCCCCCTAAGTGATAAAGTATGTTTACAAGCTCTTTAATTCATTAATTTAATTACAATAAAAAATGAATTAACACAAAATCCATAAAATGATGGCAACCCCTAAAAGGTTCTGCGTTTTCAGTTCATTCCCATGGAAGTTGAGCTTCCATAAGAATTAATTGAAAACGCTTGCTCTGTGCCAGTGGACACGCGGATAAAGAGGGAAAATGATTTCCTCACCATCACACTCACATCCCTAATGTATATTTGAATTAAATGTTGTTTGGCTAATATTAAACAAGGATTTAAATTTGATCATGCTGTAAAGTGTAACAACCACCACCAGGCCGTTGGCGCCCTCTGCAGGCATTTATGATACGTAATGTACATTAGTTGAATATTATTACATGATGTATTTTAACACTGTTGTTCAATAAAATCATATGATTACTTGCTTTTGATACTTTATTTAAACCAAATATTATTGCCTCAGTGTTATATGCATTTTAAGTCATTTTAAATGCTATTGTTCACTTTGGTCTAGTTTTATTACTACAAAAATATCAGATTACTCGACTGAAAAAAGTCGACTGATTGATTGATTACTCAATTATCAAAATAATCATTAGTGACAGCCCTAGATCAGTTAAAACATTTCAAAATGCACCTGCATTGTTTTGCATTAAAATATCGTCCCAATATTGTGAATTGTATTGTCTCGTATCGTCACACCCCTACGATTCAGCAATTCATTTTTGTTCTCTTGTTGCTTGTGAATTTCTGTAAAATTTGGTCTTGAGTCACATTTTATTGGAACTTTATGCAGTCAATTAATATTATTATTTTTTTAATATTTTAACATTTTATTTTAATTTTTAAATAAACAATCTAAACGGGAAAAGAAAGCGCAGGTTATGGACACTCACAATGTTTGTTAAATGCACTGCTAAATTTGAATAATATTTAGTGAAGTGAATGGTTCATCTTATTTAATTATCCAATTTTATATTTTATCCACAGTGATTTGCATTGCATTCAAGCTCTATTTATTTATTTATTTATTTATTTATTTATTTATTTATTTATTTATTAGTTCATGCATTCCCTAAGAATTGAACCCATGACCTTGCAAGAAACGTGTTTTCGTTTGTATTATTATGCCACTCTTACAGACAGGATTTTATTGAATAAAATAAGCCTGAAACCTAAAGGTTGATTTTAATCGATGTAAAAAGTATTTGCCGGTAGTATCCCTCAAGACCTCAAAAACAAGCTGACATCATTCTGTGTGTAATAATAAAAACTCATCAGCCGTTGTGTTAGTTGGAGTGGATTTATTATTTATTAGACTGATCTTCCTTATTATGAACTCTTAAAATGCTGTTTTTATGGGTGAGGAGTTTCAATTATTGTGTCAAATGGAGCGTAACCTTGACAGATGTGCGGTAATGTGGTCACGATAATATGGTTTGTGTTAGTATGGGCCTCATGGGAGTTGATGCTGGATGGATTGATGTTCTAACCTCCTTCATCTGACCTTCCTTTGGCTAGACAACAAATGCACATGCAATACACGTGCACTTGATAACAATATTACAGCAGGTTTGATGCAATAACGATGTCAAACTGCTGCCAGCATATAATGAATCATTAAAGATCAGAATGTTCAACAAAACAACTTCAATTTTAACATGTTTAACTTATACGTGAGTTAAATTCAGTTGATTGTAAACCAGATTGAATTTGATCCAAGTGTGATTGATTGGTATTAATGAATTTAAATTCTTCAAGCAATGCATTGCATTTGATTGTTATATGTGAATTGTATCAGTCCTGAGTGACACAAAGTGTGTATTTGGCATGCTGTGTGTACCATGATGATACCATGTTTTGTCTAGGAATCATGGGAATACTTGTACAGGCATCATGCATTATTGGAAGTGTCTAAATATCATGGTGCATGAATATGAGAATCATTCAATGTCAGTGTATCTCTTGTAATCTGATACAATCACTGTACCATGGTGTTCCTGTAGCTCTTTTTGCAAGTGAAACAAAAGTGCCGTATGGGAACAATGGACCTGTAAAACAAAAATGCTGACATGAAGTTCTCTGACTATTTTTAGGACGAAGCAATTTATTCTAAGAATAATTACTTTTAAAGGTGCCCTAGAATGATTTGAAACTATATTTTAAATTGTTCTCTGATATGTACATAGAGGGTATGTGGCTTATTTAAGGTAAAAAATTGTCCAGATACGGTTTTACAACCCTAGAAATTGTCCCTAGGATGTAATGCTCCGTTTTTACCTTATTTGGAAGGGTCATGAATATTAATGTAGAGCTCTGCTCTGATTGGCTGTTTCACTGCGGTTTTATACATCTCTACTGTCCGGCACGACAGTGGAGAGATTAGGCATTCAACCTTATATGTTTGAGCCTGTTTCTGACGAAGATGCAGATTTTGAGGAACAACAAATTGTTTTGAGATTGGAAAAAGGACGCTTCTGAGTGGTAAGTTTAGTATTTATTAAGAACCTGCAAAATTGTTACGTCCATACTAGAGCTTCAGCCTAAACGATAACTAGCATATAGCATCAACTTTACACGGCAGAAGTCACAACTTTGTTCTTTGCATCCTTAGCATTGTAAAAACCATTTTAATTATTGTAATGTGTCCCTGTATGATTTTACAATGATAGCGTCTTCACTTTGAATCACGAACTGAACTGGGTAGCACGTAAATCTGTTGTTTGTACAGTAACGTTGCAGTTTGACAGAGTACTGATTTAAAAGTCGATTTATTTATTAACAAAATGAATAGAAGCCTTGTTGGAGAAGGTGACGTTAGCTAGAAGGATTGAGTGAGCTATCTGTAAGCAACTAAACTAACGTAGTACGACATGCGTATCTACGGTTGTATTTTGTAATTTATGACAACACTGGCAGGAAATGATATTAACCTTTGACATTAGACACACTATTTAGTTATGTATGGTGCTTGGAGTTTGCTGTTGTTACTGTACTAGCATCTTGCGTTATCTAGACAATGCTGTCTCTCTAAGAAACTTTCAGTTTAATCAGAAATTGTTTAGACAGTCAATAAGTGGATAAAATCAATACTTACCTTTTTGCAGGAATATAGTTGGAATTGCCCCTTCTTTCAGTTTTAGACACTGAGCAAAGTCTGCTTCATATTGTCCCAGGTTTGAAAAGCTGTCCGTGGTGAAATGGGCCGAGCAAACGAACAATTTTGAATTAAATGGTTGCGGTATCCGATTATAAATAAACGTCAACCATGCCTGTTGACATTTTGTATCTGTTGGAAGGGTATGACAAGTCCTCACACTCGCGTGACGCTTGTTTACCTGCAGAACTTCTGATGATTCGGCTGCAGTTCCGCTTGACATTGAGCATGGGCTGGCATATGCAAATGTTGGGGGCGTACATATTAATGATCCCAGCGATTGCGTCACAGTTGGTGTTATGTTGAGATTCGCCTATTTTTCCGTGGTGTTTTTTTACAAACGAGATTTACATATGAAGGAGGAGGCAATGGTGTTTGTGCTGAACTCTTGTTATTTCACTATGGCAAGGTTAATTCAATTTTCTTATTCTAGGGCACCTTTAACATGCATCACAAAAAGACAAGCACAGTATCGTGGGAAATGAATGAGTCAAAGGTTGAGTCATTTCTACTTAGTTGAAGTTTCATTTGCAATATTTTTTACTCAAACAGTATAACACTGAATTAACCATGCTTTAAAGTGTAACATCGATGTAAATAATATAGAAGATATTGTGTAGGCACAGTATGTAATGGTAGTAACGCGGCACCTGAACACATAGACTTCAATACTTGCACAATACACGATGACTCTACCATTCAATGGATCGTTTTAGAGTATGAATGTGTCATTTTGAGTAGAAAATGAACTCCAAATGTCACAAAATGGCAAGTTACTAAACCTAACAACAAAAGCAATGATAAAACAGTGTAAATACAGCTGGAAAATCAAGTCCCACTTAGTGTTGTCAAAAGTACCGACCGCGATACCAAATCGGTACTGAAATTTTAAAAATGTGCCACTTTGAGTGCTGTTGAGCTGTCATCATAAACCCCTCTGATTGGCCATTGTGCTCACGCGCTCATCAAACATGTCTGTGATTGGCTGTGATTTTTTTTTTTTTTTATCACAACTTAAAATGTAATTTTTTTTTTTTTTTGCTGTGATGATTCAAAAATCCAAGTTGATTAAACAAAAAAATTTAAGGCAGCCCAAACTTTTTGCTTTTTTTTAAGTTGAGGCAACATAATATTAGTTATTCTAATGTTAAATTTCAAGTTGTGTAACTACTAACCAATGCTGTGTTCGGAATAGCGCTTTACTCATTCTATTTTTGCAGTATCAAAGATAAGGTAAGAAGAAGCCTGTCATTGCATTTAAAATGCAATGAGATTTCGAGTGCCCTTCCGACTACTTAACACAACATACCATGCATACTAACATAGGAAGATTATAGTTAATTCATACACTAACATCTAGTGTGCATATGTGTGCAAATTTCTGTATGCATGGAATACCTGGTTAATTTGATAATGGCTAGTGTGCAAATGCAATACACTCATTATTGGTCACATGGTCATGCTGCTCGACATGTTAAGCTGTCATTTCCATCACAGTAAAACATCTCGCCCTAGTCCTGCATTCACTCGGCTTCTTTTCAGTGCTGGGCTTGTCCTCAAACGCTGTGTTGTTTCTCTTTTCCTGTTCGACTAATGAAGGCCAATTAAGCTTAATTGGAGAGTCACTTATCAAGCAGTTCTGTATTTAACCTTCCCTGTCAGCGGAGCAGCCAGTTTGCCTCTCTCACAGGTCAAAGCTCATTTAGTGATGCATGAAAGCTGAGATTTAACTAATTCAGTCGCTGAAATGCATTGTGCAATGATATTTTAGAGCCTTTTAAAGCACGTCAGTTATTTCTGCTCTCTTCCAGGCTTATCTTATCTCTTCTCTTGCCCCAGAAACTTCCTGCGGCCGTGTATAATTGCTGTCGACCGTTTCACGAATACGAGTCTTTTGATAAAGCCAGCGATTGTCTCATTCCAGCAGTCATGTGATCTGGACTTTATGGAAACAACCTGATTTATGTTTCTTTTGCTGGATGTTTGCAAATGCTTTGATAATCTGTAGCAGAACAGGCTTTGCTTCTGATAATCTGCTTTGATTTGACAGACTAAGGAATCTCTCCTCCTTTAATGTCGATTAGATCAATGTATGAATGAACTACAGTTTTCTGAGGGCTGTCACTAACAATTACAGGTTCTTTATTTAAAATTAGAGGTGCATGACATATTGATAAGTTAAGGATAAAGCAAAAACCAATTGCAATGATTTTACAAAATTGTTGACATTGCCAGAAATGTTCTTCGGAGAAGTTCAGGCACAAATGTACTCATCCTTATGTTGATCTAAACCTGTTTGACCTGTTTTGAAATTTAATGATGTTTTGAATGATGTAATTGGACGACGGTTGAGTGATCGCAGGCACCGTAAAGCATCAAAAAAGATGCACGCAAACTGGAGGACTAGATCAGCCCAGTTTGTGAACAAATCATTCAGATCAGTTTTGTGAACTGGGTCAAATGATTCATTGAAAAGATTCATCTCGAAAGAATGATTCGTTCATGATGTCATACGGGTCTGGAAGGACATGAGCGTGAGTACAGAGTTTTATTTTTTGGGTGAACTAGTACAGGTGTTTGTACAGTGTCTTACAACGTGGCTCATTCGCTCAGAATTTGTTTGAAAAATCTTTTAAAATACCTGAATTGGTATAAAAATAAAATTATTAATAATAACTTTTTCATGACATCACTGGACATAACTGGACTCTTGTTTACAGGATAGAAGCGATTTTTGTCCAGGAAAGAGCTGTCACTCTCTGAAAGAGCCTTTTATCAAGCGTGTGAAGGAAATTGGCCTTTATTTCCTGTTGTGTCCTGCCATGCTGGTCACTCTATTGTTCTCACATAACAAGTGCTTTAAGGACACGGTTGCATTTATTGCCACTCAAACTGCATTGAAAACCAACTGATGCGTTGTACATTCGATTACCTGACAATAGTTTGGTAACATTATCCTGTAGCACTTCCAGATTCTCAGGTAAACTCAACAGGGCTTAATATGCATTTGTAGATCTCAGGTTAAAGGACACACATTTAATGAAAGTGAAAATGATGCCAAATGTTTTTTTAACCAATTATTGAGAGGAGACAGTAGAGAGATTTTGAATTTGTGTTGTCCATATGAGCATCACAGCTCAATATGTTGACCCACATGACAAAGATTTAATAGGAAATTCTGATTTCCAAACCATTTCATGGGCTCCAGGTTGGCATATTTCCTGTTACAGTAATTGAACATTTTTGGAAAGTTTCTGGAAATTTACCAGAAATGTTTAGTCCCTTTGCAACCCTAGTGATGCAAACTCGCAAATTGCAAGTTATAAAGTCAGAATTTTGAGATAAAAATGTTATAGGTTTGAATGTTATCTACATCAAATTATATAGGTTTAAATATTATTTCATGCTGTAATACACAATGCTAATACATTATGCCCCCTATGAACTGCATATGTGAATATTATGTAGATCTATAGTTTACATCAAACTCATGTTTTAAAGGGTTACAAAATTAAAAATGTTTTCATCATTTACTTCCAAACCTGTATGAGTTTCTTTCTTCTGTTCAACACGCACAAAACATCTATTTTAAAGGATGTTGGTAACCAAACAGTTGATGGTAGCTATTAACATTGACCATAGTGTTTTTTTCCTACTATGGAAGTCAATGGGTAGTCCTTAAAATAGCTCCTTTTTGTTTAACGGAATAAAGAAACTCATACAGGCTTGGAATAACTTGAGGGTAAGTAACTGATGACAATTTTTTGGGGGGTGAACTATCCCTTTAATATTAGGGATGTAGTCGCAGGTTTCATCAGTCCAGTCAGTCCGTTTAATGGCTTGCAACTGTAAACGTCTGCATTTAGCTTCGAAGGCCGTCTTCGACCTCAGTGTTCTGTAAAAATGAAGACCATGTTTTTTTGCATTCCAATTCTGACATCCAAAAACACAAGAAGACATTTTTCTCTTCTTCCGTGGATCTTGTCCGTTTTCCTCCAGTTGTTACCACTGTTTTTCTGCCACCACCACACCGCAGCTGCAGTGACGTAACTGTGACGTCTGCTCTTAAATGTTCTATTGAGGTGATTATGGACACAGCCATTGATTTAAAAGCCACAAAACTTCAATTTTAACCAACCACTATCATCGCTCAACAAATGTGCTGCTGTACATTTTGAATATCCAATTTAATTATACATTACCAAGTAAGTTGGTTGCGAACACCAGTTTATGTTGACTTAAATAAAGGGTAGTTTGAATGCTTTTGCATTACATACATTTACATTTATGTATTTGGCAGATGCTTTTACCCAAAGTGACTTTGCATTCAAAGTACACATTTGGTCAGTTCTTGCATTTCCTGGGAATCGAACCCATGATGACCTTGGTTTTGCTAGCGCCATGCTCTACTGTTTGAGCTCAACGTCTGTACAAATGCCCCTCTTTTATCCACCTTTAACACAGATAATGCAGATAATGATCCGGACTGACAGTGGCCTGATTCTTCCTCATCTCCTGTTTTCTCGTAATCCGTAGTTCCTTGGCAATGTCGAGCAGATCACAGATCTGCTGCTCCAACCTTCCCTCCCCCTTTCCTCCAAGTATAGTCCTCTCTGGAAGTTTTAATCCAAGTTCCCAGTATGGATGTTCAGTTAAACAGAAGCCTTCTTCTGTGGTGTGGGACGAAATGGAGAAGGGATGAGACCGATGTATCATAGCATTCCCTACACATTGTACCGGAACGGAATGAATTGAAAGGGTTATGGAAAAGAGATGGTCTTCTTTGCTGTGAAATATCGCTCTGTTACATAATGTCAGCACTTGAAATCGCCACAGTGGTTTTCGGATGGGTAGTAAATGTTTTTAGGAGGTGGTTTCTCTGAAACCAGGACATAAACATCCATATCTTTGAGCTTGAAGCCCCAGATGCTTTTTGTCTGGGACATATTTACAATGCAGTAATCGCAGCAAATGCCACACGTCACAAACATGTTTTACTTCCATAAAATGTTGTTTTATCATGAGTTTGTTTTAATCCTCTATAAGCTTTCAGTCCTGACGAGCAGATGGTGGAATGAAACTAACACAAATGAAAGCGTTTTCATCACTTTGATTGTCATTGCAGTGTTTGACCAGCTCACCTCTGGTCAATCTTGCTGGATAATCTAAATAAAACCAAATTAAGTCTTTAATCTCAATTAAGTCAACCCACTTTTTTTTATTGCACATCTCTACTAATGGCCAACCTGAAAATCATGCTCCAAAACAACACTGCTACTACCTTACACTTTTCTCTTCCACTTTTGTCCTTTTGATTTTCATTCCACTCTAGTTGTGAGCTTATGAACTTGCAGTCTTATCGTTTTGTAATTGTCGTTTTAACAATATGCAAGTTGACATTGTCATTCACATTGCAAATAACGATCAGAAACATGTCTTGAGAGTCCAAAGGCATTCACTGCGTGTTGAAGCCTATTAGAATGCCTCTATGATAAAAAAAAAAAAAATCCCTTTATGAGTTTTTTTTTATTTTTTATAGTTAATCTATAACATGATATAGGCCTAGTTAAGTAATAACACATGAGCAAGAGTTACGTTTTTGCGAATATCGGCGCATGAGCGCGATCGCAAATGTGATATTGATTTTATACAACAGTTCAACAAACAAGTTAATATTGACTCGAGTGAGTTACATTTTGGACAATATTGTCTGTTTTTGCACCATTTCGCCAATGAAAATAGTTTAAAACAAAGTCAGAGCAGAACTTTTGTGTGTCTCATGCAACATGTTTTGTACTTGAATTAATTTGTTTTTAAACAAATAATTGTCTGATTCAATGACCCATTCATAAAGACGGTCATTGGCTGCATCCAAAATCGCATACTTCCCTGCTATATAGTGGGCGAAAAACCGTATGTCTGTATTCACTGTACTCATAAGAGAGTAAGCAAAGAGTACCCTGATGGCCTACTACTTCTGGTGAGATTCTGAAGTGTGCACTTTACTATCCCATTAGGCCAACGGGAGAGGATTTGTGAATGGGGCGAAATTATGAAACTGACGTTGTAGGTCACATGATAATGACAACATAACAAATGTAGTTCGTCCAGATTACATTCATACTACACACATTCATACTATATAGAATATACTTTAAAGGGCACCTATCACTTTTATACTTTTGAACATAAATGTGTGTTGTACACAACACACACTAATAATAATAATAATAATAATAATATTATTTGATGATTAAGAACTGCAATGCCACGTGAGCGTGTCTGCAATAGAGATGATCATAACCAAACAGATGTATCATCTTTCAATTTTCATTCGTTTGTTCATGAGCTGTGATGGGGTGGGGAGCAGCAGCTCATTTGCATTTAAAGGACACGCACACAAAACAGCTTATTTTTCTCAAACCCAAAAATTGGCATTTTCAAAATGGTATATTAAATGATCAGTTAGGAATTTTGATCTTAAACTTCACAGACATACTCTGGGGACACCTGAGACTTATATTACATCTTGTAAAAAGGGGTATAATAGTGCTGGGCAGTATACCGGTTCATACCGAACACCGGTATTTATTTTTGTTATGATATGAATTTTGATTATACTGCAATAGCGCGACACTGAGAGGGGTCCCTTTTCACTGTTGCACTGTTGTGAGAGCACAGCTGAGATCGCAAGGCTGAATCTGAAATCGCATTCACTATTCCCTACGTTATCCACTAATATTCACTTGAAATCAGAATCGGCTCTGTGTACGTCGCCTGTACACTCGTTATTGCGGTGAAATGTGGGATTGAATGAGTGCACTCAACAACGTCCACTGTGGTTTCGGACACCACTACAAATGGCTGTCCCTTCAAATAATGTCCTATTTGAGGTTATAGGGGGAGATTTCGGATTCTGCCCTTGATTACAGCGGAGAATTCAAACTTCACGCAGCGCACGCCTGAGAGCGGTTTCTGTGCGGAGCGCCGTGATGAGATTAACATCGTTCTCCATGTGGATCAAATAGATCAGATACAGACCGGAGCGAGCGCGGTTAAGTTTCTTATGGACCCATTTCATATACTCTAATGCTCTAAACATGAAATAGCAGCGTGTATACGCACATATTTCATCACGTCTTCTTCAAATTAAATGTATGCCAAGGACACTGATACATCACGACCGCGATGACACCATAGATTATTCTGCTACACGGACGACAACAATGCAAGTTAATAAATAGACCGACAATGGGCAAAAAAAGTAACTGCTTTATTCTTTCTGTGTTTAACTTGCGTGTGTCATTTGTTCAGACTAGTGCTCCTAAATGTATTGAAAATATCCTTAGACCTTTTAAATGTTCTTCCGTGTTTCTCCCTCGTTTTGGCTGTTTGTTGTTAACGTTATATAGGGTTTTCAAAATGCTTAATGTCTCCGTGGTCATATTTTAATATTCATGTGTCTGTAATGAGTGTGTTTTATTGGTTGTCTCCCCACAGCATCATTTTGTGGGGCTTTGTAAACCTGTATTAACTCTAGTTTGTCTGAGGAGGAGAGGAGTTTGTCTACAATATTCACTCATGACAGTAAAACAGGGCATTCTAGTCAACCTACTGCAGTATTTCCCCTCTCAATCAGTAGAAAATGTGGTTAACACCTGGTCATGCATAGGGGGAAAAATACCACCATATACCGTGATATAATTTAGGAAAATACCATGATATAAATTTTTGGTCATATCGCCCAGCACTAGTGCCCTTTAACTACTTTTTTTAACTACTGTAATTACTTATTCAAAAGAAGTACCAAGATGGCACAAAATCACAGTCAGCAAAATATCGCCTAATTATATCTAATAATATCAAGATTTTTTTTGTCAATATCTCACACCCCTACTTGTGCGTGTCTCTGTTTCCCATTTGTTGTTGATTTCAGATTGGCATTCAGCAGTTGTACTCGTTCATAGACCCCACATCTCGTCTCAACCCGGCTCAATGTAGCATGTGATCTGAGGCCTGTAAGAATATAAGCTTAAGATAACCCATGTGATATTTCATGGAGAGTTTGTTCCCATGCTGTGGACTGTAATTATGCGAAAAAACACCTTAATAAAATAGTCTTTTGGGCCCCCTTTGGGCTCAACAAATCTTAAGTCTGCAGCTTTCTTCACCGTAAAATGTCATATTTATCTGTGGCGGCTTTTATTATATCTGCAGGGGAACTTTTTTTCTCCTGCTGTGAAATGAAGTTGTGAAGGAGAAGATCCTCTGCGGTGCCGTGTAGTCGTCCAAAGCTTTGAAAGCATCTCCAGACTTCAATCAGAAGCCCTGCAGAGAGGCGATATGGGAGAGGGGGAATAGGAACGACGGGTTTATTTGTGTCCGTGTAGTTCGGCTCCAGTTGTGCTGCGATTAAGGACAAGCACCGTCCTCTGTTCATTTTTCATCTGGTGACTGATCTCGTCTCGAGGGCTTGGAAGAAACATTCTCTTGGTGTAACTGAAGCTCCCTTTATGTCACTCTGAATTACATAAACATTTATGCCGTGAGATTCTTCTGAGCTTTGAACACAGTCTCTTTTATGAGGAACACAAGTGCTGTAGAGTTGAACAGCGCTTCAGATGGTGCTGTCATGAATTAGATCCGTGGCACAGCTGAGAGGATGTACTGCTGTACCCTAGTGCGCATGTAGGTTTGAATACATAATGACTATAGGGGTGTGAATCGTCACTGGTGTCACCATTCAATTCAAATGCTATCGATTATCATTTCAACGATTTGATTCATTGCTACCTAAAAGCACATGAAACTGTCATGTAGTGTACTTAAGTTACAATAACACTCGCACACACACGCATGCACGCACACACTCACACACTGTAAATGTCAAAATAGTGGTCGCATTTATCATCACTCACTTTTGTGTTCGCGAGAAAAACGTCAGTAGGCTATAATCGATTATGGTCTGTTACCGCATTGATGCAGAATCGTCCACATCCGCATCACGATGCATCGATGCAACGTTTAGTTTAAAATGTTTACTAGGATGCTCGCTACTTTTTGACATAGTTTTGTGTGAATTGGTCCGCTCAAATGCAAGAAGTTGTGTAGGGTTGGGCATCGCTTTGATTTGAACGATTCTCGATTCCGATTCTTACTTTCGATTCCGGTTATTTTCGATTCTCGATTCCGATTCTTTGAGGGGTGGAGTCAAAACATGTCTCAGTCTCATTTCACAGAGGAACATTGTATTTTGATTGTTTTAGTTTTGGGAGTTAAAGGTGAATGGAGTTTCACACCGTCTCCACCAGTTCAGCAATAGCATTAGCAGCAGTCATATTAGGACTGCTACTAGCGTGGGCAATTTGCGTAATGCTACATTCATCTACGAGGGGAAAAAATTCAGTAACGTTGTTGTTCACCACAATTAGCAATTTGGTCACGGGATTTATTATTACGCTACAGTCACTTACCTGATTGTGACGAGGTAGCGTTAATAACGTTGGTTAGCGCAGGGTTGCCCGAGGAGGACGAGTCAGTGGACCTGCGCAGCACGTCAAACACGCTACACTTGTTAATTTGTACACCATGCAGGCGTAGGCGTCATATTTGTAGTGCATCCTCCCGTGCAAGAAATAAGTTTGTCGCGTGTTGCACTGTGCCGACCCAAGCTTTTTTAAAGTGAAATAAAGCCACACTTTTGAGCGCCGCTTACCGTGGTCCATGGCTGCAACAGAACAAGCAGGCGCGGCAAGCACTTCCGGAAATCCGGTGGCCACTATGGAAACCAAAACTTGCGCTTTTGGAACGATGATCGGAATCGGAAACAAATTTTATAAACGATTCCAATGGCATCGTTATTTTAGCCTTGTGCATAAGTGCTAATGCATTTTCTAATTCTCTGTGGTTTATTGTCAACATCACAGATTATGTTCATGGAGCGTAACTCATTTAACCCACTATATTCTTTTTAAATCCTTTTTTAAGTGTTTAAACATAAGCAAGGTTGACTGAACAAATGCCAAACCTGTTTGAAAACAGTCATTTTTGTTGTAGTTCTGCTTGGTGCCACAGACCGTATTCAATGCACTATTTAAAGGTGCAGTGTGTAGTATTTATGAGGATCTATTGACAGACCTTGCATAATGAACCGTTATATTTTTGTTACCTTAGATTGAGCCATTTCTATCTACATACACCACGGGTCCCCTTACAATGAAATCGCCATTTTGTGCCACCATGTTTCTACAGTAGCCCTAAATGAACAAACTTCTGCTAGATGCCGCTAAAATTCACATACTGCACCTTTAATAAAATGATTTAAACTGGAATGCTGCTAATTATCCTGAGGAATCCTGCAGGGTAATTTGGTCTCTCGTTTTGAAGAACAGCCCTCATTCATTTTGCATGTCTGCGTGCATACATTTCCACACATCTCTGGTTCAAACCAGGGTCAGAGAGGAAACACTGTATCACGCATAACACGTCAGGCGTATTCATTTTTTTAAAACTGCAAATGCATGTCGCTCGATGAGTCGATTCACAGAGTGAAAGAGAACGTCATTCTCGGACCTGTTTCTCACGCCTGAATGAGAATGTCCTTTATCTGAGTCAAGTGGTGCATTGTGAAATCTACCAAAGAAATGCAAATATTGGGAACAGATGTACTGGGCTTTTCTCTTCGGCTGTCATTAGGAATGATCCCATTCTGAAGGACCCACGGCGGTGAGACAGGCCCATAGTCTTAGCAAGGGAAAAGCCATGTCACCCGGCACGTGACTGCTGCCGGATTCTTTAGCGCTTTTCTTTGCCGCAGCAAACTCTTAGGAAGGATAAATGGATTTTTTAGTGCACCGAGCCTGAGGGAAGACTCTCACAATGAAGGACACACACAGCGAGATTCTTTTCAGAAGAAAAAAGCGAACTTTAAAAGTAGCAGCCGCTCTCTGCCCTTGTCTCTCGCTCTCCATGAGAATTTCCTCAAATGTTTCCATCCCACCCCGTATGAGAGTGGGATGAGGGAATGGAAATGACTCGGACCATGTTCTGTCGCGTTTCTCTATATGGGGCATTTCTGGGCGTTCCTTTCCACTCCTTAATAAGGGTCTTCATTGTAAAGGAGAATTTATTAATCCTGTAGCTGATGTTTGCTGGGTTTTTGTCATGTTATTGGTCTCAGTCCAAACTGCATATGCATAATACTGAAAAACACGCTTTCACAACCTAAATAGTGCTTTGTGACTTCTCTGTGACTTTTGTGAATGCTCTCTCTCCACCTCATCTATCGTGCCATCATTATATAAAATAAAATTAATAATAATAATGTTGTTGTTGTTATTATTATTGTTATTATTATTATTATAGTTTTAGTGCTGTCATCACGATTAATCACATCCAAAATAAAAGTTTGTGTTTACATAATATATGTGTTATTTTGGATGTGATTAATCGTTTGACAGCACTAATAATATGCATGTTAAACTATATTAATATCTACACATTTCAATAATAATAATAATAATCAAAATAATAGTAGTTGTTATTATTATTTTATTATTATTATTATTGTTGTTATTTGTTTTGTATTTTTAATTTAGAAAAAAACAAGAAATACATTTATCATTATAACATAAAATTATATTAATAATTAGTACAATAAAAAAGTAAGTTCAAAAATGCCATTTTAGTTTTTTTTTTTTTTTTTTTTTTTTTTTTCTGAAAAGAGAGAGAAAATAGCCCTGAAATATATAATATTGATATTTAATATTATTTTATTTTATTTTATTTTGGTGTGTTAATTTAAATAAAAGTGTGGTAATTTTATTTTATTATTCAGATTCACTAAAATTATCGAATTGAATTAAGTCTAATGTTAATATATATATAAAAAATAATAAAAATAAGAACTTAATAATTATTAAGAAAGTGATTTTCTCTTTCAGTTTTCAGTGCATCCAGAATTTTCGGTTTCGGCCCAGAATTTTCATTTTGGTGCTTCCATAAAAAAAGCACTGTATTGTTTTTTTGCACTTTTTCCCCCATTTTCTTTTCCTCTTCATTATCTCCCTTCTTTTAATTTTGTTTATCGGCCCTGGTTTGAGAACTGGTCAGTGTGGCTTTATTGGTTTTGTCTGAACGTTTCCATGTGATTTGGATTCATCTGCTGCTTGTCTTGTCAGAACTGGCCCTGCGTCTCACGGCTGATGCCCACAGAACAGATGTTTCCAATGGCACTTTCAGAAGAGCTTTCAAAGTGACTCTTAAAAGAGAGAGAGAGCGTGAGACGGCAGCTGCGTGACTGAGGCGAACAGTCAGATTCTCATGAAGTTTTATCGAAACCATCTCCCCGCGGGGAACGTCGGGGCTTTGGAGAATAAGTTAGCGGTTTTTAGTTAATCAAATATCTGTTGTCGGAGTTTCTCTTTTAATTAGTGGAAGTTCCTGCTGGGATGTGACAGATGTTCAAGGCTGCCACCATTTCCTCTTTGTCGTTGTTTATTCACTCTGTCGGTTACGTTTGGTACCCAGCTGTTCCACAGGCCGCTATGAACCTTCACCTCCAGATGCGCATGCATAAACTTTTCATCGCATCGCACCAATTTAAACCACCAGTACGACTAGAAATGTGCATTTTGGTTGTTTGATCGCGAGTACTTGACATAAATCATCTGAGCACTTGAGATGGTCTTGACGTCTTGACTTTGTTTTTGTGCTCTGCTAGAATAGGGTCTCATGCTTGAATGCTCAATAAACATTATTTTCCCCCTATTCTCCATTGTCAGTAACGCTCTAAGTTCCTGTCTCTATGAAGCCCCTCCTTCTGGAAACCACAATGTGCTCTGATTGGTCGGCTGGATCAGTGTGTTGTGATTGGTCGGCCGGCTGGATCAGTGTGTTGTGATTGGTCGGCTGGATCAGTGTGTTGTGATTGGTCAAGCGCTTTGAGTGTGTTTGGGAAATGTCCCGTCCCTTATCATAACCGCCAGTTTTAACTAACTCCAACAGGCCCCGCCCATTTATTATGCGTGTTAATTATTTAAATGAGGAATATTGTGACGTGTTTGTTCCCGGAAGAAAACTTTCAACTTTCATTCAGTTGTGTTAAATCTGCCTGTTTTTTATGCACAATAACTAATAAATATTAGAAGTGTAACGGTACGCAAAACTGACGGCTCAGTGCGTACCTCTGTTTTTAAGTCACTGTTTGGTATGGATTCGGTACAGCAGTTTTACAAAATTGCTTTTTATTTATTTTTATTAAACAGTGGTTTACTGAACAAATTGTGCCTGCCCTTAAATTAATTCAATTATAACTAAAAGTTTCTTAAAGATAAAGCTGTAAACTATAGGAGCCCTTACTTACACATTACTATAATATTAAAGGTCAACAACAGAGCCCAAACTATTAGCATAAATTCAGTTGCTGTTTATTTTTAGATATAATAATCAACACTCAAAAAACACATTGTATGCAAACATGTAAACTTCACATTAGGCAGTTTTGCATAACTTCTAATTATAAAATTATGTTTTTGCTCCAATTTGTTGTTGAAATATGATCATTTATACACAGTGACTGTCATTTTCATGACAGATTAATTTAAACATACATTAAATAATCCAGAAATCACTAACAGGATTGAATATATTAATATATAGGCTAATATAATGAATATATAGACTAATATAGTGCATATATAGGCTAATATAATGAATATATAGGCTAATATAGTGCATATATAGGCTAATATAGTGCATATATAGGCTAATATAATGAATATATAGGCTAATATAGTGCATATATAGGCTAATATAGTGCATATATAGGCTAATATAATGAATATATAGGCTAATATAATGAATATATAGGCTAATATAGTGCATATATAGGCTAATATAATGAATATATAGGCTAATATAGTGCATATATAGGCTAATATAGTGCATATATAGGCTAATATAGTGCATATATAGGCTAATATAGTGCATATATAGGCTAATATAATGAATATATAGGCTAATATAGTGCATATATAGGCTAATATAATGAATATATAGGCTAATATAGTGCATATATAGGCTAATATAGTGCATATATAGGCTAATATAATGAATATATAGGCTAATATAGTGCATATATAGGCTAATATAGTGCATATATAGGCTAATATAATGAATATATAGGCTAATATAATGAATATATAGGCTAATATAGTGCATATATAGGCTAATATAATGAATATATAGGCTAATATAGTGAATATATAGGCTAATATAGTGCATATATAGGCTAATATAATGAATATATAGGCTAATATAATGAATATATAGGCTAATATAGTGCATATATAGGCTAATATAATGAATATATAGGCTAATATAGGTCATATATAGGCTAATATAATGAATATATAGGCTAATATAATGAATATATAGGCTAATATAATGAATATATAGGCTAATATAATGAATATATAGGCTAATATAGTGCATATATAGGCTAATATAATGAATATATAGGCTAATATAGTGCATATATAGGGTAATATAATGAATATATAGGCTAATATAGTGCATATATAGGCTAATAGTGCATATATAGGATAATATAATGAATATATAGGCTAATAAAATTAATATATAGGCTAATATAGTGCATATATAGGCTAATATAATGAATATATAGGCTAATATAGTGCATATATAGGTAATATAATGAATATATAGGCTAATATAATGAATATATAGGCTAATATAGTGCATATATAGGCTAATATAATGAATATATAGGCTAATATAGTGCATATATAGGCTAATATAATGAATATATAGGCTAATATAGTGCATACATAGGCTAATATAATGAATAAATAGGCTAATATAGTGCATATATAGGCTAATATAGTGCATACATAGGCTAATATAATGAATATATAGGCTAATATAGTGCATATATAGGGTAATATAATGAATATATAGGCTAATATAGGTCATATATAGGCTAATATAATGCATATATAGGCTAATATAGTGCATATATAGGCTAATATAATGAATATATAGGCTAATATAGTGCATATATAGGCTAATATAATGAATATATAGGCTAATATAGTGCATACATAGGCTAATATAATGAATAAATAGGCTAATATAGTGCATATATAGGCTAATATAGTGCATACATAGGCTAATATAATGAATATATAGGCTAATATAGTGCATATATAGGCTAATATAATGAATATATAGGCTAATATAGGTCATATATAGGCTAATATAATGAATATATAGGCTAATATAATGAATATATAGGCTAATATAGTGCATATATAGGCTAATATAGTGCATATATAGGCTAATATAATGAATATATAGGCTAATATAGGTCATATATAGGCTAATATAATGAATATATAGGCTAATATAATGAATATATAGGCTAATATAGGTCATATATAGGCTAATATAGTGCATATATAGGCTAATATAATGAATATATAGGCTAATATAGTGCATATATATAGGCTAATATAGTGCATATATAGGCTAATATAATGAATGTATAGGCTAATATAATGAATGTATAGGCTAATATAGGTCATATATAGGCTAATATAGTGCATATATAGGCTAATATAATGAATATATAGGCTAATATAGTGCATATATAGGCTAATATAGTGCATATATAGGCTAATATAATGAATGTATAGGCTAATATAATGAATGTATAGGCTAATATAGTGCATATATAGGCTAATATAATGAATGTATAGGCTAATATAATGAATATATAGGCTAATATAATGAATATATAGGCTAATATAGTGCATATATAGGCTAATATAATGAATATATAGGGTAATATAGTGCATATATAGGCTAATATAATGAATATATAGGCTAATATAATGCATATATAGGCTAATATAATGAATATATAGGCTAATATTGTGCATATATAGGCTAATATAATGCATATATAGGCTAATATAATGAATATATAGGCTAATATAGTGCATATATAGGCTAATATAGTGCATATATAGGATAATATAGTGCATATATAGGCTAATATAATGAATATATAGGCTAATATAGTGCCTATATAGGCTAATATAATGAATATATAGGCTAATATAGTGCATATATAGGATAATATAGTGCATATATAGGATAATATAGTGCATATATAGGCTAATATAATGAATATATAGGCTAATATAATGAATATATAGGCTAATATAGTGCATATATAGGGTAATATAATGAATATATAGGCTAATATAGTGCATATATAGGCTAATATAATGAATATATAGGCTAATATAGTGCATATATAGGCTAATATAATGAATATATAGGCTAATATAATGAATATATAGGCTAATATAGTGCATATATAGGCTAATATAGTGCATATATAGGCTAATATAATGAATATATAGGCTAATATAGTGCATATATAGGCTAATATAATGAATATATAGGCTAATATAGGTCATATATTCAGTGAAAGAGTTGATTTCTCTAGTGAACTCACAGCTGTGGACACTGAATGACTTCTGAGGTAAATGTGATGCTACGGCACATTGTTCTCAAGCTGTTTTATTGTCTTTTCACCGTTGAAACACTGATTGAGCGATTACACGACATATGATACATTTCAGTAAATTGTAATGTATCCTAAACATACCTTCAGATGTTAATTTAGACCGTATCATAGTACTGAGACTGCTCTCATCAGAGTTACAAATGATTTACTCTTATCATCCGATCGTGGTTGTATTTCTCTATTAGTGTTACTCGATCTTAGCGCTGCATTCGATACTATCGACCACAACATTCTTTTGAATAGACTCGAAAATTATGTTGGCATTAGTGGAACTGCATTGGCATGGCTTAAATCATACTTATCTGACCGTTATCAGTTTGTAGCAGTAAATGAAGAGATGTCACACCGATCACAAGTTCAGTATGGAGTACCGCAGGGCTCAGTACTAGGACCGTTGCTCTTTACCCTGTACATGCTACCACTGGGAGATATCATTAGGAAGCATGGCATTAGTTTTCACTGTTATGCTGACGATACTCAGCTCTATATTTCTTCACGCCCTGATGAAACTTACCAATTCACAAGATTAACGGAATGCATAGCTGATATAAAACATTGGATGTCTAGTAATTTCCTGCAACTTAATTCAGAAAAAAAATAATTTTTAATTATTGGACAAAAAAACTCTGCAAGTAGTAACCTAGAATACTGTCTAACACTCGATGGCTGCTCTGTCAAGTCCTCGTCGTCAGTTAGGAACCTGGGTGTGCTCTTTGATACCAATCTTTCATTTGAAAGCCACGTTTCTAACATCTGTAAAACTGCATTCTACCATCTTAAAAATATATCTAAATTACGGCACATCCTTTCGATGCAAAATGCTGAACAGTTAATTCATGCGTTCATGACCTCAAGGCTAGATTACTGTAATGCTTTACTGGGTGGTTGCCCTGCTCACTTAATAAACAAACTCCAGCTGGTCCAAAACGCAGCAGCTCGAGCTCTTACTAGAACAAGGACGTATGACCATATTAGCCCGGTTCTGTCAACACTTCATTGGCTCCCTATTAAACATCGAATAAATTTTAAAATCTTGCTTATTACTTACAAAGCACTAAATGGTTTAGCTCCCCAGTATTTGAGCGAACTCTTAACGCATTATACTCCATCACGTCTATTGCGGTCTCAAAACTCTGGCCAGTTGATAATACCTAGAATATCAAAATCAACTACAGGCGGTCGATCCTTTTCCTATTTAGTGCCTAAACTTTGGAACAGTCTTCCTAGCATTGTTCGGGAAGCAGACACACTCTGTCAGTTTAAATCTAGACTAAAAACGCATCTCTTTACTATGGCTTACACATAAAACATTATCAATTTCTATTACTCAAATCAGTAAATGATTGTCAGGCTGCATTAACTAGGTCAGCCGGAACCGGGAACACTTCCCATAACACCTGATGTACTCGTTACATCATAAGAAGAATGGCATCTACGCTAATGTTAGTCTCTCTGTTTATACCGAGGTTTACTGCAGTCAGCCGGATCCAGGCCGTATCCAGATCAGATGGTGGACCAGCGCCTGGACATGACCAACGCATCCCTGAAGTGTCTGCAGAGAACATGTCAAATAAACTCCCCGTAAATGCTGCATCGACACGACATCCTCATTAAACCCGTCTTCGGCGTGACGACTCCAATCTCTCGAATAATCTAACAAATATCTATTTGCCTAATATGACTTAAGACCTGCAATGTTGCCAGAATTATAATCATACACTGTTTGTTCATCGGCCAGAGGAGAACTGGCACCCCGACTGAGCCTGGTTTCTCCCAAGGTTTTTTCTCCATTCTGGCCCTGAAGGAGTTTTGGTTCCTTGCCACCGTTGCCTCTGGCTTTTGGCTTGCTCAGTTGGGGACACCTAAATCTCATCTATATTACCGATCTGCCCGCATTGATGCTATATGATACTTGAAATTAGCTGGATAACATCACCGTTTCACCAGAACGGCTGTACAAATTCTGTTGCATTATTTTACTTTTAACAATGTGAAGCTGCTTTGAAACAATTGGACTTGTTAAAAGCGCTATATAAATAAAGGTGATTTGATTTGATTTGATTTGATTTGATTTGATTTGATTCATGTTTATTCTTTAGGAAGAGATGATCACGTTTACTTGCGCGCTGCGCTGACGCTTGAACTGACACACCTATACTGTGATCAGTCACGTCACATTAAAGAGCGTCAAAACGGCATTTATCGTTTGAATTTCATGATAAAATGGACTGAATACTTAATATGTTAGTGTAGGAATTCGGATTGAAGTTCCGGGCGTAAAACAAGCCGACTGTTAAAAACTGCATTTGTTACCGTTCGGTACACGCGTGCACCGTACCGGAAGTCCTGTACTGAAACGGTTCGAATACGTGTATCATTACACCCCTAATAAATATGCCTCAAAATAATAATAAAAAGACAGAAAATGTACATTTTCCTTTTTTATGTACGCAACAAAAAGCAGAACGGCCAATATAGCCTGATTCACAAACCAGTGTCTCTTATGAATCAAATCTTTTTAGTGATTGCTCTTAAACGTAAGAATATTCTAGCACATTTCCATACTGTCATTTTTACTGGACTTTGATCTGTGTGAAATGTTTTGAAGTCGTGCAATTAATGTGTTTTGATAATCAATCATTGCTGTCACTTCTCCAGTTTCAGTGTACTTTGATGCCAATCCCCAATTCTGACATCCCAGTCTCTTTCATGGCTTTCCCTTCCTCTGGGCAAAAGCAACAAAACCTCCCTCTGTGCTTTTAGCTCTTTCCTTATCTCTGAGTTTGTCGGTTTGGGTTGTAGACAGGTAATGGAGCTGATGGCGAGCCTCACGGTTTCTCTGTGTGCTTTCCTTCCTCTTGTGCCCGTGCCCTCACCCTGTCACGGTGCCCGTCAGCTGGCAGCACTTCTCTGTGCTCTCAGAACATGAAATCTATATAAATCACCTCCTAAGGCCGTTCATTTATATTTCATGTGCTAATTTTAGACTCCGCGGTGTCAAGCTCCAGTCCTGCGTATGAAATCATCATCTGTGGAGATGGAGAAATGAAACAAACATCTAGTCAGTTGATGAAATGTCTAGTGAGTTAATGTCTTGCTATTTTAGCTGTGATGTTTAGGTGTCCATGCTTTAATGTGAATGAGCTCAGAGGTGCTGTTTTTGTGCTAAAACAGGTACAGGTGCTGAATGCCAAACCAGAAAAATCAGAGAAGTTGCCTGTCTAAATGCATAATTGAAGCAGCTTTAGTGCAACATTATATAACAAATTCATCACTATTGAAGAAATATTTCAAGACTGACCGTGTATCACCTGAGGTGAGTGATGCATATATGCATCATTTATAATGCTTCATTTTTGTTAGGATTGATAGTTTTGTGCACTAATAGATTACAGACATTTACATTTATGCAGATTCAAGATATGCATAAATGCATTTAATCATGCATATTTAATGAGTATTTGCAGGGCTCTAGAGTGCACATGCGCCCAAAATTTGTAAGGGTGCCACTAAAAATTTTCCTAGGTCGCACTGGTGCACCTAACATCCTCGCATCCGCTGCCTCTCCACGAACGAAGCGTTTGTTCTCCTTTGACGGAACTCACACGCATGGTTGGATCATATCGTGCTCTAAACCAATCAGAGACAGAGATGGGGTGGGTCTTTTGCCTCTGATTGGTCCAGATATTCCTGTAGGCCTACACTGCTCCATGCTGTGTGATTAAAATTGCGATCTGAGCACCAGAGAATTAGTTAAGGCAATCAGCATCAGCAAAATAAATGTAAGAAAACAGACGACGAACTATGAAAAGAAATAGACCCATAAGGCATCTTTACACAGTCGAGTTAAGGCTGATCTAAAGCGGCTCTGTGTTTGCTCAAAATTCGCCGGGTCTGACCCAGTATCAAAGGCAACGAGTCCATTTCACTGAAGATGTGTGTGTGAGCGCAAGTGTGTGTGTGTGAGAGAGAGAGAGAGAATGAATGTGAACTTGTGCCGCCCTAAACTACGTCATTGTCATGACAACCACCTGTCAGTGTCAGCTCAGGTGGCGCGGGAATCAAGAAACGGAAGACAAAGCAGGTTTAGCTCCATATGTTTTAGGCAAATAAAAAAATGTCTACCATTTAAAGTAAAATAGTCCTGTACTCACATCGTCAAGCAAACCGCCAAAATAACAGTGGCATCGTGTCCGTGTGTGTAATCAGTTGGCGTTCGCCGTTTGTAATCTTCCTTTGAAGAGACTGCAACATTTCCCTCAGATACAGTAAATGCTTAACCCAATCGGCATCACTGTGATTGTGCATTGTTATATTATATTACAAAAATATACTATACGATATTTGCTGATATATCTACTGTCTGAAACGCTAACGTTAGTATTGTTAATTTGTTGTGCTGCTGCAAAGTGACTTTCTGGCTCTTTGAAAAAAAACTTTCGACCACTTTTAATCCTGCGTTCATCTACCCGTAATAATTCATAATTTCATTATAGCGTTTGTTCCAGCCTGCACAATTTTATTAAGAAACCACTATAGGCTACCGTAGCCTACAAATCAGTAGCGTTACCACATAATTATGACCGTCATCAAAGTGAGGATGATTTCCTGTGATTTTAATCCCTGTGTAAATGCATATGGTGTCATTTACATAATATATATGAATGTATATGGAGTGTGACCTTGAAATTTTGGTGTTATAGGTGATGCGAGGCAGGGAAAAATTTGGGTGAACCTAAATGTTGTTCTGGTGCACCTAAATAAAAAAAATCAAGGCAAAAGTTAGTCTGGAGCCCTGATTTGTCAGTGCTCCAGACATGATGTTTGCCATTCAGGCCAAAGACTTTAATCTTTGTTTCATCAGACCAGAGAATTTAGTTTCTCGTAGTCTGAGAGTCCTTCAGACGGGCTTGTCATGTGCCTTTTACTGAGGAGTGGCTTCCGTCTGGCCACTGTACCATACCGGCCGGATTGGTGGAGTGCTGTAAAGATGGTTGTTCTTCTGGGAGGTTCTCCTCTCTCCACAGAGAAACCCTGGAGCTCGGGTTCTTGGTCACCTCCCTGACTAAGGCCCTTCTCCCCCGATTGCTCCGTTTGGCCGGGCGGCCAGCTCTAGGAAGAGTCCTGGTGGTCCCAAACTTCTTCCATTTACGGATGATGGAGGCCACTGTGCTCATTGGGACCTTCAGTGCGGCAGAAATGTGCCTCGATACGATCCTGTCTCGGAGGTCTACAGACAATTCCTTGGACTTATGGCTTGGTTTGTGCTCTGACATGCACTGTTAACTGTGGGACCTTATATAGACAGGTGTGTGCCTTTCCAAATCATGTCCAATCAACTGAATTTACCACAGGTGAACTCCAATCAAGTTGCAGAAACATCTCAAGGATGATCAGTGGAAACAGGATGTGCCTGAGCTCAATTTTAAGTCTGTGAATACTTTCCGGATGCACTGTAGATTTGTCAGTATCATCTTGTATCATTAAGACATTTTTAACACAAACTATTTGAATTTGAGACTATGTACATTTGCATTTATGCACACTTTTATAGATGCCTTTAGTCGCTGCACGGTGCATTTCATGGAGCAAATGTAGTGTTGCATCTCTAGTTTGAGGATTTGCATGATGTTGTTGACTTGTCAAACAGGTTTTTTTTCGACATGTTTCAGTTGAACTTTATTTGATCATGCATTCCCATATTTGCTCAAGTATCTGTCTGCGCTGTGCCATTGTGCACCAATCAGAGCTAGTTTTTGATAGTTAGTCTATAGATGCATACATTCATCTTTCCATCAACGTTTAAGATGGCATGTCGAATTATAGAAACAAACTTCATTAAGACATTAAGACAACTAGTTGAATTTGAAAATATGTACATTTGCATTTATGCATTTGGAAGACACTTCTATCCAAAGCGATGCATTCAAGATATGCATAAATGCGCTTATGCAGTCGCAAATGTTTTTTTGAGTATCTGTGCACCAATCAGTGCTGAAGTTTTTTTATATAGATTTGTATCATCTTGTATCAAGATGGCACGTCAAATTATAATCAAAATTCATTAAGACATTCTTAAGACCAACTAGCTGATCAGTCAACTATTTAAATTTGAAATTATGTACATTTGCATTTATGCATTTGGAAGACACTTTTATTTCATTGCACACTGCATTGCATGGAGCAAATGTAGAGTTGCACATCTCTAGTTTGAGGAGTTGCATGATGCTGTTGTTGATGGGGGGTTTTTTTTGTTTGTTTCAGTTGAACATTATTGGATGGCACAGATATGAATCAGAAGTGAGTGTGTCTGTTTAAGCAGCAGTTAAACCTTCACGCTTGGCCTCCTGATGTCCGTTGGTGTATGAGTTTTGGTTGAGTGGCTCAGTCGTGGTCCTGTGGTGCCAGCATTCTGCTCGCTGTCTGGTGTGACTAAACAAAGACTGCCAGAGCTGGATATATGACACACGTCTTTGTGTCAGGATGAAAACACATGCCAGGTTCTGCTCTCGTGTCTGCTGTGTAGAGGTGAAGCTCCTTACTGTGGTAAAGTCAACATGAAACAAACTAATGTACATTCTTGACCAAGTACTGCCCTACGTTTTTCCCCATTAAGTATTCTGATGCACTCAGATATACTCACATTTGAAAGCAAATTAGACATTAGACAAATGTTGTCATTGGGGACGGCCGGATCATGCTGAGGTTGCCTAGCAATGAGTCAGCCGTGTGTTGCGTGTTCCCTCTCCGTAGCGCTATAGTGAGGGTTGATGGGAGCCACTGTGTGTTTACTGTGTTTACTGTTGACAGCTGACATCAGATGAAGGGATGGTAAGATTGAGAGCGAAACCGTGAATGAATAGACAGACTGGATGCCCGGATCGCTCACCAGCTGCTGTGGGATGTTCTCTTGGCGTCACTGTAAGCAAATCAATCTGAAGAATTAGCCTTGATGGATTTGTTAATAATATGAGCAATTAATTGCACTTGGCTCTGGCATATGATCTTTAAATAAAATTCTGTGTGAATATAATAGTTTTAAAACGTACAGCTTATCTAAAAATTTTTTTTTTACTTTGAATCCAAAATGTTTAAAAAGAGAAGCCAGTCCAAGAATGCACTGCGATGAGCTCATTTATGTACACCGATCAGGCATAACATTATGTCCACTGACAGATGACGTGAATAACACTGATGATCTCTTCATCACGGCTCCTGTTAGTGGGTGGGATATATTAGGCAGCAAGTGAACATTTTGTCCTCAAAGTTGATGTGTTAGTGATGTGATGGCTAGACGACACAATTCAAATTGTGGGGTGTTACCGGTCTGCAGTGGTCAGGATCTATCAAAAGTGCTCCAAGGAAGGAACCGGCCACAGGGTCATGCACGTGGGGAGCGAAGGCTGGCCCGTGTGGTCCAATCAAACAGACGAGCTACTGGAGCTCAAACTGCTCAAGAAGTTAATGCTGGTTCTGATAGAAAGGTGTCAGAATACACAGAGCATCTCAGTTTGTTGCGTATGGGGCGGCATAGCCGCTGACCAGTCAGGGTGCCCATGCTGACCCTGTCCACCGCCGAAAGCACCAACAGTGGCACGTGAGCATCAGAACTGGACCACGGAGCAATGGAAGAAGGTGGCCTGGTCTGATGAATCACATGTTCTTTTACATCACATGGATGGCCGGGTGCGTGTGCGTGGCTTCCCTGGGGAACACATGGCACCAGGATGCACTATGGGAAGAAGGCAAGCCGGCGGAGGCAGTGTGATGCTTTGGGCAATGTTCTGCTGGGAAACCTTGGGTCCTGCCATCCATGTGGATGTTACTTTGACACGTACCACCTACCTAAGCATTGTTGCAGACCATGTACAGCCTTTCATGGAAACGGTATTCCCTGGTGGCTGTGGCTCTTCCAGCAGGATAATGCTCCTGATACAAAGCACAAATGCTTCAGGAATAGCTTAGTTATTTGTGTTTTTTTTTAGTTTATTTAGTTAGTTATTTTAGTATTTTTTCCCCCCTTTTTTGTTTAGTTATTTTAGTCAATTAGTCTATTATTTAGTCATTGAGTTTATTTTATTTAGTTAGATCTTATTGGCTTAATCCCTATTATTCAGTGCTTAATTCACTGGGATATAATTTCCATCCCAACAAGTTTTTTTATAATTGTGGTCAGCTGTGGTCAAATTGGCCGACAAATGACCATGTTTCTGGTTGACCTGGCCTTGTTCTCTGTATGGCTGCTGTGTAGTCCAGTTTTTCTATTCTGATGCATGTATGTGTACTTATACACATGCAATCAGGTGTAAGTGTCCTCCATATTTTAGATATTACTGTTGTGACCTTGATCAAGACACTTAACCTCCCATTACGCCAGTCTTTGTAAGCGCTATGTTAGTTGATTTGAATTAAGGTCCACCTAAGACCAGTGTATTTTCTTCAATTGCTTTTAATGGGATTGCAGGATATTTAAAAATGCCTGCTGTGTGACAAGAGTTGAAATATTTTCAATTTTGGGTAAAACACAGAGCTCATCACTGTCCCTTTTTACCCACCGTCCAATCATAATGGAGAAGGGGCGGGACAAATAACAACACCGACCAACCGCCACATCCTGCGTCTACAATCACAACAGACGACAACAACAAGCACAACAAAAGAGCAAAACCATTTTACATTGTATCAACATTTTTATATCCAGAAACAGTATAAGATACTAGTAACACTTCCGCAGATATTCCATATCAAATTAGCAACCAAACAACAACAAAAACAAAAAAACGTTGCTCCACCAAAGCACCCACAACAAGTTGTTTTCAGAAGAGCACCTGGCGGTTTCATTTGGCTAAAAATGCTTTGATGGAAACACTGCTAAAAGCATCTTCTAAATGACTACTCGCTAATGACTTTCTCATTTCTCATCAGCTGATAAAGCTACCCAAGTGTGTTCTCAGACCTGACAGGTGAAATGCCTGTGTGACTCTCTATCGCGTTGAACATACAGTATGTGAAGTGGCCCACATGAGGCACGTTCCTCCGAGGGGCCCCTACATGACATCTGTTCTTAGGCATTCATCACCATCCCAGAAGCGTTTCTGTGTTTTGCTTTTATCCACTAGGTCATTTTCATTATCCTATTTATACACTCCCCTGCCGCCGACTGAAAACCTCCATAACACTCCTTTTGAAACGCAAGCTTCCTGTCATGACCAGACGACCTCAGAGTCGCACCGTGTCCTATCTTGGTGCAATGAGACAAAGCGATCAAAGTAACAGTACTGATTGCTATTAGATTGGTTTCTGCTTCTGTATATCAGACACATTCTGATCGGTGCAGCATTTTCTTTCTTTCAGTATGGATAAAAAATAGGATAGACTGTCTTCTGTTTTGCTTTGGAGAGGCCGGCTATGTTTAGACTGGAATGCAAGCATACTTCTAACAGCATAGTTCTCAGTAGGGCTGGGCGACAAAACGATAACGATATGTATTCGCGATAGACACGTAATCGTGCGTTCGATTAAAAACATTCAATAATTTTTTTTTTTTCTTCGTCAGAAGAAACCAGAGGTTGCGAAGCAAGTTTGGTTGCATGAACAAAGGCACTCACTCTCAGATCAATGTCGTCTGCAAATTATGCAAGACCGTCGTCCCCACCAAGACTTGTTTAACCACCTTAAGCCTTGTTTATACTTTCGTCTGGCTCCGTAGCGTGAGCCTCCGCTGACTGCGCGCGCCTCGTCCGTTTGGGAAGGTGTTTATACTCGACACGCTCGCCGTTGTGCTATTCTTTGAAATGACATGGAGAGGTAACGTTACTCTGCATCAGTGCCTTATGACAAAGCATCTAAACGGCACAAAGAAATAACGGCGGCACTGCACCTTAATGTTAAGAGTTCATTGTGATTTTAGACATTTGAGTGTTTTCCATGGCTGTGTTGACATTTCTGCCTTTATAACTGACGGGATTATAAGCAGAGGAAGGTTAAGTTTAAAATAAAAATGTTTAAATGTAATATATTTTTCTCCTGGTCCTTATTTTAAATATGTCATTAAAAAAATCAATAATTATCGATATGACTGATATGAAACACTTATATCGGGTTTTCAGCCATATCGCCCAGCCCTAGTTCTCAGTACTGTATACTTCCTTCTCTGTTTGAGAAAAGGATGTGAAACCGTAAGCAAGTCAAATCACCTTTATTTATATAGCGCTTTTTACAATGCCGATTGTTTCAAAGCAGCTTCACATTGTTAACAGGAAAATAATGCAACAGAATTTGATTCGGCTGTACAGTCGCTCTGGTGAAACGGTGATGTTATCCAGCTCATTTCAAGTATCATATAGTGCCAATGCAGATCGGTAATATAGATGAGATTTAGGTGTCCCCAACTGAGCAAGCCAAAAGCCAGAGGCAACGGTGGCAAGGAACCAAAACTCCTTCAGGGCCAGAATGGAGAAAAAACCTTGGGAGAAACCAGGCTCAGTCGGGGTGCCAGTTCTCCTCTGGCTCAGTCGGGGTGCCAGTTCTCCTCTGGCCGAACAAACAGTGTATGATTATGATTCTGGCAACATTACAGGTCAGAAGTCATATTAGGTAAATAGATATTCGTAAGATAGTTCGAAAGATTGGAGTCGTCATGCCGAGACGGGTTTAATGAGGATTGTGTCGTGTTGATGCAGCATTTACGGGGGGAGTTTATTTGACATGTCCAGGTGCAGGTCCACCATCTGATCTGGATATGGCCCTGATCCGGCTGACTGCAGTAAACCTCGCCATTCTTCTTATGATGTAACGAGTACATCAGGTGTTATGGGAAGTGTTCCCGGTTCCGACTGACCTAGTTAATGCAGCCTAACAATCATTTACTGATTTGAATAATAGAAATTGATAATGTTCTATGTGTAAGCCATAGTAAAGAGATGCGTTTTTAGTCTAGATGTGTTTTTATCTAAGCAGAATGCAATGATAATAACCTGAGACAGTGGTACACTACATTGTTACCAAAGTTTTTGTGTGTAATTCGGTAGAGTATTACTGCACAATATTTTGTTTTAGTATCAATATCGCGAAGTGTGCATCCACAACAGTCACATCACAGGATGTGCAATGTCATGTATAGGGATTGTAATTGATCCGTATGGACCAGGCACTACTATGGTTCGAAACACACGTGATTCTCAGACCAACTGCAAAGTTTAACAATCATAGAGTGAAAGTTTATCCTTTGCACTTTAGGCCAGTTTAAACGTTCAAGCGATTTTAAACCATTCGAGATGTGAAAGAGAACTCAATTCAGTCCATCCATCCATCCATCCATCCATATCATATAAAATATAAAACCATATATAATATATATTAAAAAATTATTATTAGTAGTAATATGCATTGCTAAGCACTTCATTTGGACAACTTTAAAGGCGATTTTCTCAATATTTATTTATTTATTTATTTTTTGCACCCTCAGATTCCAGATTTTCAAATAGTTGTATCTCGGCCATATATTATAACAAATATAACTATCATAACAAACCATACACCAATGGAAAGCTTCAGCTTTCTCAATTTCAAAAAATGGACCCTTATGACCCTTATGGAGTCCAGACCAGGGTCACATTTGGTCAAACTGATTATCGATCAGTCTCAAGGTTAGTTGAGTTATCTTAGAAATAAATCTTTGTTTATATTTGTAAAAATGTCCTTCTTGCAGTGCTATGATCAAATGTCAAGAAGCATAAAAATTTGCTGTGATTTATCTCAGTTTTATTCCTCACACTGAAAAGAGATGTCTAACACATTGCATTGTGGTCTTATACTGCATATTTTGGTGATGTTTTGCAAACAGAATTACTCACTGCTAATTACTCACTGCTTCTGTAGTGCATCCACACAAACACTCTCAGCTCTCACTGTTATGAGGTGTGTGGGTGTGGGGGTGTGTGTGTGTGTGTGTGGGTGTGGCAGCTGCAGTGCCCATTCACATATCAAAAGCCTCACTGTCATGTGAATTATGCTGAGCTCCTCCAGGTCCTGCTGTTCAAGTGTGCATGAGTGTGTGTGGGTCTGGAGTGCCAGTTACTTTAGTGGAGGCCTTCTGAAGTCTATCTTTTCCCCAAACATCCCTCAAATTGAAAAACTAAGATGGCAGCCTCCTCCACCCCGCGCAGCAGATCAAAGTGATCCCTCTGAAAGGAAGCCCAGACTTACATGAATTTG
>CM031955.1:36764177-36886677 GCA_018749465.1 Paracanthobrama guichenoti
ATCAGTTAATTAAGCAAACACTAAAACGAGCAGGTGAATAATTCTGTATTAAACTATGCCTCAGTTAAGCGGCCCAGAAGTTCAAAGAATATTCCAGAAGAAAGTAATATTTGGCCATCACATTTCTCTCTCTGAGCATATAAATCAAAGAGTGATGTCTAGATCGCTTCTGTTTTGAGGTGAAGGATTGTTCCAGATGTTGGTGGTCGCCTACTGATTTGATGTTGAAAATATGCAGATGTTTCAGGCTTGATTGTATGTAAAGTTTCCATGCTGAATGTTTATTGTGAGGTAAAGTCTTTTGCACGGGTCGACCGCAGAGCTAAACGGATTCCTCCAGCGCCAAAACCATCTCTCGGCATCTGGAAGGTCATGTATTGAATTGCGTGGAGGAACAATGGAGGGTTTTTTTAGTCTTTGTGTTGTTCTTCTTTATTCCCCAGTAAAGTTGAATGTCACAGTCTAGCGCCCCCTTTACATATGATAATGAGGCCGTTGTGTGCGGGTTCGGAGGATGCAGATTACCAGGGCAGCTGTGAGCGTTTTAACTTGGCCTCAGCCAGCCCTTTCTCCTCAACTTTCACCTCCTCCTTTCCTCTTTCTCATTGTCTTCATATCAGAACAGAGGAGGACAGGGTTCCAGCCAGTTGTTTTGGATCATTTCAAGATGTTTCTCTCCAGAAAGATGCATTTGAAGACCTGTATTCAAGCAGTGGATTTAGGAAGTGTATTTTTTGGTATGTTAAAAGATTCTCAGATGAACTCATTTTGTTTGCTGCTGTTGAAATTGTCTCTGTGTTAGTAAGTGCTAGTAGGCGTTTCTTGACTGCTGCTGTAGACGACGGATCTGTTTTCCCATTGGTAGATGTCATATTGCGTCACTGCTTATTTGCATAAAACTGAGCTCAATTAAATTCTCTGGCCACTTAGTTGTTAGCGGCAGGTTTGCTGTATCGGCAGCTTTGCTGTATTGCTGTAGCGGCAGCTTTGCTGTATCGGCAGCTTTGCTGTAGCGGCAAGTTTGCTGTAGCGGCAGCTTTTCTGTATTAGCAGCTTTGCTGTAGCGGCAAGTTTGTTGTAGCGGCAGCTTTGCTGTATCGGCAGGTTCGCTGTATCGGCAGGTTCGCTGTATCGGCAGGTTCGCTGTATCGGCAGGTTTGCTGTATCGGCAGCTTTGCTGTATTGCTGTAGTGGCAGCTTTGCTGTAGTGGCAGCTTTGCTGTAGTGGCAGCTTTGCTGTATCGGCAGGTTCGCTGTATCGGCAGGTTCGCTGTATCGGCAGGTTTGCTGTATCGGCAGGTTTGCTGTATTGCTGTAGCGGCAGGTTTGCTGTAGCGGCAGCTTTGCTGTATTGCTGTAGTGGCAGCTTTGCTGTAGTGGCAGCTTTGCTGTATCGGCAGCTTTGCTGTAGTGGCAGGTTTGCTGTATCGGCAGCTTTGCTGTATTGCTGTAGCGGCAGCAGGTTTGCTGTAGCGGCAGCTTTGCTGTATCGGCAGCTTTGCTGTATTGCTGTAGCGGCAGCAGGTTTGCTGTAGCGGCAGCTTTGCTGTATCGGCAGCTTTGCTGTATTGCTGTAGCGGCAGCAGGTTTGCTGTAGCGGGCAGCTTTGCTGTATCGGCAGCTTTGCTGTAGTGGCAGGTTTGCTGTATCGGCAGCTTTGCTGTATTGCTGTAGTGGCAGCTTTGCTGTAGTGGCAGCTTTGCTGTATTGCTGTAGCAGCAGGTTTGCTGTATTGCTGTAGTGGCAGGTTTGCTGTAGCGGCAGGTTTGCTGTATCGGCATCTTTGCTGTAGCGGCAGGTTTGCTGTATCGGCAGCTTTGCTGTATTGCTGTAGCAGCAGCTTTGCTGTAGTGGCAGCTTTGCTGTATCGGCAGCTTTGCTGTATTGCTGTAGCAGCAGGTTTGCTGTAGTGGCAGCTTTGCTGTAGTGGCAGCTTTGCTGTATCGGCAGCTTTGCTGTATTGCTGTAGTGGCAGCTTTGCTGTAGTGGCAGCTTTGCTGTAGTGGCAGGTTTGCTGTAGCGGCAGGTTTGCTGTATTGCTGTAGCGGCAGCTTTGCTGTAGTGGCAGCTTTGCTGTAGTGGCAGGTTTGCTGTAGCGGCAGGTTTGCTGTATTGCTGTAGCGGCAGCAGGTTTGCTGTAGCGGCAGCTTTGCTGTATCGGCAGCTTTGCTGTATTGCTGTAGCGGCAGCAGCTTTGCTGTATCGGCAGCTTTGCTGTATTGCTGTAGCGGCAGCAGGTTTGCTGTAGCGGCAGGTTTGCTGTAGCGGCAGCTTTGCTGTATCGGCAGCTTTGCTGTAGTGGCAGGTTTGCTGTATCGGCAGCTTTGCTGTATTGCTGTAGTGGCAGCTTTGCTGTAGTGGCAGCTTTGCTGTATTGCTGTAGCAGCAGGTTTGCTGTAGCGGCAGGTTTGCTGTATCGGCATCTTTGCTGTAGCGGCAGGTTTGCTGTATCGGCAGCTTTGCTGTATTGCTGTAGCAGCAGCTTTGCTGTAGTGGCAGCTTTGCTGTATCGGCAGCTTTGCTGTATTGCTGTAGCAGCAGGTTTGCTGTAGTGGCAGCTTTGCTGTAGTGGCAGCTTTGCTGTATCGGCAGCTTTGCTGTATTGCTGTAGTGGCAGCTTTGCTGTAGTGGCAGGTTTGCTGTAGCGGCAGGTTTGCTGTATTGCTGTAGCGGCAGCTTTGCTGTAGTGGCAGCTTTGCTGTATCGGCAGCTTTGCTGTATTGCTGTAGTGGCAGCTTTGCTGTATCGGCAGCTTTGCTGTATCGGCAGCTTTGCTGTATTGCTGTAGCGGCAGGTTTGCTGTAGTGGCAGGTTTGCTGTAGTGGCAGCTTTGCTGTATCGGCAGCTTTGCTGTATTGCTGTAGCAGCAGGTTTGCTGTAGTGGCAGCTTTGCTGTAGTGGCAGCTTTGCTGTATCGGCAGCTTTGCTGTATTGCTGTAGCGGCAGGTTTGCTGTAGTGGCAGCTTTGCTGTATCAGCAGCTTTGCTGTAGTGGCAGCTTTGCTGTATCGGCAGCTTTGCTGTATTGCTGTAGTGGCAGCTTTGCTGTATCGGCAGCTTTGCTGTATCGGCAGCTTTGCTGTATTGCTGTAGCGGCAGGTTTGCTGTATCGGCAGCTTTGCTGTATCGGCAGCTTTGCTGTATTGCTGTAGTGGCAGGTTTGCTGTATCGGCAGCTTTGCTGTATTGCTGTAGCGGCAGCTTTGCTGTATCGGCAGCTTTGCTGTATCGGCAGCTTTGCTGTATTGCTGTAGCGGCAGGTTTGCTGTATCGGCAGCTTTGCTGTATCGGCAGCTTTGCTGTATTGCTGTAGTGGCAGCTTTGCTGTAGTGGCTGGTTTGCTGTAGCGGCAGCTTTGCTGTATTGCTGTAGCGCAGCTTTGCTGTATCGGCAGCTTTGCTGTATTGCTGTAGTGGCAGCTTTGCTGTATCGGCAGCTTTGCTGTATCGGCAGCTTTGCTGTATTGCTGTAGTGGCAGCTTTGCTGTATCGGCAGCTTTGCTGTATTGCTGTAGTGGCAGCTTTGCTGTATCGGCAGCTTTGCTGTATCGGCAGCTTTGCTGTATTGCTGTAGTGGCAGGTTTGCTGTAGTGGCTGGTTTGCTGTAGCGGCAGCTTTGCTGTAGTGGCAGCTTTGCTGTATCGGCAGCTTTGCTGTATTGCTGTAGCGGCAGGTTTGCTGTATCGGCAGCTTTGCTGTATCGGCAGCTTTGCTGTATTGCTGTAGTGGCAGGTTTGCTGTAGTGGCTGGTTTGCTGTAGCGGCAGCTTTGCTGTATTGCTGTAGCGGCAGCTTTGCTGTATCGCTGTAGCGGCAGCTTTGCTGTAGTGGCAGCTTTGTTGTATCGGCAGGGTTGCTGTCGGCTGTCACTTTACGAGCTAACACACGGATCCTATTGACACACATCCGGTTTTCTGACGTACTTCTGATGCAAATAACACATGCACTTGCAACACTCGCTTTGTCGCTTCCTGTGTGTAACACCAACTATGATCAATAGTAATAATGATACTTGGCTTTTTTTGTTTTTGTGACGACGTTTCAAAGCTTTTGCTCTCAGTTGGCATATTTTGACACTGCTGTGACTAAGTGCACTTCCTCTGACCTGAGATGTTGTCGATGAGGTGAGAAAACACAAGTGAAAAATGCACTTCCCACCGTGACCTCTGCACTTTAACAGATTCACATTAACACTCCCACAGCTCTGACTGTCCTCTTTGATAGGTCAGTGCCTCTCCAAACCAGATTGTTCTTTTTAAAGAATGAAGCAAAAATCCCTTTTAATGGAGAATCTGTTGACTTGATATTCAATTATAGTGAACTATTTTATAATAATTTTTATTGCCAAAATTGCCTGATACAAATATTTATAATAATTATTTAATAATACTTTGTTTTATTGTTAATACTGTTTTATTTATTATCTAAATATATGATAAATTATCAGTTTATCAGTAACATTTAGTCCCAATATAACTACCCTTAATAAATATTTTATTCATAATTTGCATTATATTATTTTATTTATTAACATTATATAACATATTATATTAATTATTTTATTTATTAACTAAATATATGATAAATTATCAGTTTATTATTTTATTTATTTTATTATTTTATTTATAATTTGTATTATATATTATATTATGTTAATTATATTAATTATTTTATTTATTAACTAAATCTATAAGAAATTAAGTTTATTATTTTATTTTATTATTTTATTTATAATTTGTATTATATTATATTATTTATTAATTAAGCATATGAGAAATTATCAGTTTATCAGTAGCTACAAACCAACATTTAGTCTCAATATAGCTACCCTTCACCCTAAATATTTGATTTTAATTAAATTGTATAAAAAAGCATTTTTAAATATTAAATCATATTTTTGTAATATTTTTATATTGTTTTATTTTATGGTTTAATATTAAATTTGTATTTATTTTTTCCATTTTCATCTGTTGTCAGTGTGATTTTATATGTCTTTTAAAATGTTGGTGACAGTGTTGCAAAAAATGGCTAAGCTCATGTAATATAGTTTTGAGCTCTTGAGGTTGACAGTTTTCTGATGGATAAGCAACTTGAAGTTTTGTACCCCATTTTGAGTAAAGTGCTTTCTCGCACTGGTCGCATGACAGGTTGCTATTATAGGCAGGGCGGGCGGTGGGCTTGTGCGTGTGGTAATGGCTGACGTGCGGCGCTGGTATATTGTGTGGCCTGCTGAGGCACATCGCCTCTGCCAGCCACGCGGTATGAGAGCTTTTCCAGCGCTGACACAACAGATGGTTGATTTGGAAGAGGCCCATAAGAGCTTGAGCCATCAGATGTCTCCTTTAGACCGGCCGAGAACAAACATGAGTGAGTCGAGACGCTACGGGCTTGTTGAACCGCTCCACCAGCTGTACAAGATCAAAGTCAAGGCTATGAGAACCAACCCAGTCACGACTTTGATATTGTTTTCTTGCCATGGGTGCTTCTGAAATATATATGCTTTTGAAATGATAGATTTAATTTGCATGTTTTTGGAAGCAGTTTCAGCCCACAAACCGAAATGGAATGCAGATTAAACCTCGTCACTCAGACTTGTGTGCATATGAAACAAGTATGCATTTTTATGATCCATATTTATTTACCATATACAGTACTTGTTTTGTAAAGGTATTGTTTTAGTTTTATGAAGTCAGCATTGCATAAACTAGAGCACATGGATAGCTTAACATATGCTTAACATATTACTCCAAGATTCATGTTTGCATTTTTATGCACACTTAAACCTGTAGTATGCATAAGTGAGGTTTGTAAAGCATCATATTTGGGTAGATTTGAAACCGTATTCACCCTCTTTCTGACATTGCTCATCACTATGTTGAATACTGGAGCCTAATGCATCATGGGGTCAAAAGTCAGTTTGTGCACTTGGTCTTGGTATCTTCCTTAGTTAGGATTAATTTCCTGATATTTTACTCACCCCCATCTCATCCAAGAGGTTGATCTCTTTCTTTCTTCAGTCAAAAAGAAATTAAGTTTTCAGAGGAAAAACATTCCAGGATTTTTCTCCACATAATGGACTTCAGTGGGAACCAACGATTGAAGGTCCAAATCAATGCAGCTTCAAAGGAAGGGCTTCTGAGGCTCTGCACGATCCCAGAGGAATAGGGTCATCTTCTGCTGCTCTGTGACGTTCCAGTGATTGCGCAATCACGTCGAAATGTCACACTAGACGTAGGCAGAAGCACCGTGCCCGTGTGTGTGAAGCGCACATGTGAAGACTAATACAAACGCCCTTTAGCAAAAAAAAAAAAGGTAAACAATGATGTCGGAAGATTTTTAAGTTTTTTGGTAAAGGATGTTTGTATTCGTCCTCGCACGTTCGCTTGGGGCGGTGCTTCCGCCTATGTTATATAAATGTTGATAAAATAATTGTGGAATAATATAACAATAGTAATTAATAATATAATCATTATGATAACACTTTACAGTAAGGTTTCCTTTGTAACTACATTAGTTAACACTAACTAAGAATGAACAAGACTGCCGCGTTTATTAATCTTAGTTAATTTCAACATTTGCCAATACATTTTTAAAATCAAACGTTAACATTAGTTAATGCACTGTGAACTCACACAAGCAACTTTTTTTTATTAACTAACATTAACATACATTAACAAATGAGACCTTATTATAAAGTCTAACCATTATTAATGTATAGTCATATTGAATGGGTCCTGCTGCTGTTTAAGAGCGGTGTTTCTCTTGTGAACAGCCCATGCTGTGAAATGTGGTTCCTCCAGCAACAAGTGTCCTGGAAGGATCGTCATATACATCAGGAAAAAGTGCCGTGTCTTCAGGGACGGGTGCTTTAATATGGGCTACTGGCCAGCAATTTAATTTGGGCCGTGGATCGAGGGCCCTGCTAACAGCCCATTTCTGGTTTCTGTAGGAGGAAGGCATCCGGGGATTTCAGAGGGGACCGTTCCAGTTGCTCGGGGGCAAGGGCAAACAGTTGACGTGTACGCAGAGGATAAAAGATACTTTGCCTCTAAAACTTTGTTTTTCGAGTATCAGAAGTTCTACTTTTCCTTACTTTAGTCTTTTTGTTTTGTCAATGCTTCTATTTACACAAGCAAAAAATTGGCCGTAAAAAAAAACAGTAGACTTAACTGTCAGAAAAAAAGGTACATTGCTGTCACTGGGGCTGTACCCTAAGATACAAAACCGAAAAGGTACTGATATGTACCTTTAAGGTACTAATACACTCTCTTAAAGCACTGACATGAACCTTTAAGGTACTAATACGCTCTCTTAAAGCACTGACGTGAACCTTTAAGGTACTAATACGCACTCTTAAAGCACTGACGTGAACCTTTAAGGTACTAATACGCCTCTCTTAAAGCACTGACGTGAACCTTTAAGGTACTAATACGCACTCTTAAAGCACTGGCGTGAACTTTAAGGTACTAATACGCACTCTTAAAGCACTGGACGTGAACCTTTAAGGTACTAATACGCTCTCTTAAAGCACTGACGTGAACCTTTAAGGTACTAATACGCTCTCTTAAAGCACTGACGTGAACCTTTAAGGTACTAATACGCTCTCTTAAAGCACTGACGTGAACCTTTAAGGTACTAATACGCTCTCTTAAAGCACTGACGTGAACCTTTAAGGTACTAATACGCACTCTTAAAGCACTGACGTGAACCTTTAAGGTACTAATACGCACTCTTAAAGCACTGACGTGAACCTTTAAGGTACTAATACGCTCTCTTAAAGCACTGACGTGAACCTTTAAGGTACTAATACGCACTCTTAAAGCACTGACGCGTGAACCTTTAAGGTACTAATACGCACTCTTAAAGCACTGACGTGAACCTTTAAGGTACTAATACGCACTCTTAAAGCACTGACGTGAACCTTTAAGGTACTAATACGCACTCTTAAAGCACTGACGTGAACCTTTAAGGTACTAATACGCTCTCTTAAAGCACTGGACGTGAACCTTTAAGGTACTAATACGCACTCTTAAAGCACTGACGTGAACCTTTAAGGTACTAATACGCACTCTTAAAGCACTGACGTGAACCTTTAAGGTACTAATACGCTCTCTTAAAGCACTGACGTGAACCTTTAAGGTACTAATACGCACTCTTAAAGCACTGGACGTGAACCTTTAAGGTACTAATACGCACTCTTAAAGCACTGACGCGGAACCTTTAAGGTACTAATACGCACTCTTAAAGCACTGGCGTGAACCTTTAAGGTACTAATACGCACTCTTAAAGCACTGGACGTGAACCTTTAAGGTACTAATACGCTCTCTTAAAGCACTGACGTGAACCTTTAAGGTACTAATACGCACTCTTAAAGCACTGACGTGAACCTTTAAGGTACTAATACGCACTCTTAAAGCACTGACGTGAACCTTTAAGGTACTAATACGCACTCCTAAAGTACTGACGTGAACCTTTAAGGTACCAATACGCTCTCTTAAAGTACTGATATGTACCATTTAGGGGTGGGTAAGGTACAAAGATGTACCTTTTCACTGTTGTACCTTAGGGTACCGCCCCAGTGACAGCACTGTACCTTTTTTTCTGAGAGTGTAGAGAAGTTTGTGTGATCATATCTCTGCATCAGAACATCACAGAGACATGAGGCTGGTCTGCCTATCAAGCAGCTAATAAGTAGTCACATTCAAACTTAATATCCATGACCTAGCAACCAGTTACAGCACTCTAGCAACAAGCCATATCTCAGCATCAGAACATTGTAGAAATACAGAGTTGGGCTCTTTTGACTCAGACTGGCAAATAGTCTTTAAATATCACCCCATAAACAACTGTATAGCCACACCCTAGCAACCATTTAGAGTACCCTAGCAACCATACAAACACATGAATAAGCCATATCTCAGCACCAGAACATTGCATAGACGTGTTTGTTGGCTCTCTTGCAGCCGTGCACAGCATCTGCCCAGTGCCGAGTCTTGCCACTGCAAGCACCACTCACATTTTCAAAAGAAAAAGACGTAGCCTTGGGGGAGCAATAGTTTAAGATCAATCTTGCTCAACAGGTTATTTAAACTGTTGATATGTTTATAGCTAGTTACTCATGTATTGGCTGTAATACTAATGCTGTCCTATAGAGGGGGTCAGAGGTTAAGACATATTTTTTTTATGTCTACTCTTTTACTCTCCGTTTCCATCAGTTAAAATGACAAATGAATGCATACTCTGAGAGCACTCTGTTTATTTTACAGATAAGTTAATCGCCTTTCTAAAAGAATGCACCGCTGCATTGTAACACACACAGACATACACACAGTGTTTTTATGGCACTCAGACATGTATGTTCTATGTAATTTTGTTGATAGAAAAAAACAAGATACATTTTCAACATTGTTCGTTCTTCAGATATTCCTCTTTAAAAGAAAATAGTATCAGCTGTATGAAAAACGAGCCACATTTTGGTTTTTGACCACTGAAAATGTGTACAATTTACTGATGCAGCCATATTGAGATACCAATATCTCTGGAATTGAACTATGCTGAGCCTTAAAAAAATATGGATACCAAAAGAAACGTTTGTTAAGAACCAGAACCTAAAAGCATATTAAGATATCTTTTAATACTTCTTGAGTTACAGGCATGCAAAACTTTGGGCTAAAGAACACAAGAAGTGCTTTTTCCCATTTTTGAACTGTCACTGTTGGCATATAATGCAACAAAGATTGATAAAGTCAACAGATTTCACTAATAGACCTACTAATCTCTGTGTGAAAATAAAATAATACTGCTGCCATCTTTCTAAAGACATTTTTACCTGCCTGTAATTTGGCTCCAAATCAACATTTTGACCGTCCTCTCCAAAATAGTGGATTGCTCCATGATATTTAATATTTTGGCTTTCATTACTATTTATGTCTTCAGAAAATATTTTAGCTAAATCAAAAAAATTCAGCCAGGGAAGTTTCTGTTAATTTGACCTTTTAGAGATGATTCCTTCAATACTATTAACTACACAAGGCTGAATTTGGAAATGCATACTACTTACTATTTCTGCTTTATAAATATAATGGCATAAGTAGTATAAAGTATGTGATTCTGAATTCAGCTAGTGTGAATTGAACAGCACTGCAGTCTTTCAGGAGTGTAGGGAACTGATCTTTATAAATGCACTACGGCCGTGTGTCCACCAAAGCGTTTTTGCCAAGGCAAGCATATTTTTCCAGTTGTTTTCAATGAGAGCGCCACGTTTTTAAAACGGCAGGAGTGTAACAAGATGCTCAGCGTCTATTTCACAGCGTTTTTTACCGGCCGCCAAGAGTTGAAGAATGTTCAACTTTGGGTAAAACGCAGCGCTCATCACTGTCACTTTTTACCAAGCCGTCCAATCACAGTGGAGGAGGGGCGGGACAAATACAACAACTGCCAACCACCACATTCGCTGCTTGTACAACGTCAGACGACAACAACAAGCATAATAATAAAGAAACAAAATAATTTAAAACGTTACTGCGTTTGAATTGTGACTGCAGTTTGCTTCTATAGACTTCAGATAGATCATGCCATTGCCTTCAGTTGATTTCTTTAAGATAGGTGTGTGCCATGTCAATTTTTCCATCAATATATCATTCATCATCATGCACATTGTCATTAGATCCAACAAAAGCTGCATTTTCTCCATGTCAATGCTTGTGGATGTTAAAATACACCCAACCTTTTTCTCTTTTCAGTGACTGAATTTGGTGCGACTATACACTCTAGTCTATTATTTCCTGCTCATTTTCTTATTTCTACCCAGGACACATTATCAGCATCTCTTTGCTTGTCTAATCTGTGACGGTCTGGTCGCTCTCCCTTGTCGCACAAAATGGAAATTTCTCTGTGCAGCTCTTTCAGCCACCAACTGTTGATCACCGAAGGGTGTGATTTCCCCTACAAAAACTCGCTATTAAATTCCCAGCGGTGCTCGTGGCAGGCCTCAAAGAGCCCGGCTGATGGAGGGGCCCGTCTTATTACAGAGGAGGTTATAGACTCGTAACGTCCAGAGCGGCACGCTGGTGCTAATTTGAGTGTCAGCTTGTGGTGGACGCCTCCCCGTCGAGAGTCCTGAGTTATGAGCCGCAGATAAAAGGAAGGGTGTGTTTCAGGGGGCCATTTGGATCTGTGTTCGGGATGGCCCGACTTGGCCCTCGACCCAAACAAACACCCACCGTTAAGAATAGCTCCGTCAGTAGGATGAGAATGAGTTCCCAGAACCTAATAATGAACTCTTACATTCAAAAGCAACACATTAACTGGCCTAACGGTTTAATTGCTTGGATTTTGTTGACAAGATTTGGCCACCATTAATCTGCTCCTTCAAGGCTGTGAACTGCTCTGTTGAAGCAGAAATACGAGTGTTTATGAAACCAGAGATGCCAGTGTCTGGTTATCGTTACTGGCCCTTTTTTTGGGACCATGAGTGTGTGGAATTTAATAATCGCCGTCCGTATCACCTCAAGGTTAAAACAACGGCCCTTGAAGTTTGATTGAAACCAGAAAAGTAGTTTGAAGTCCTGAGTGAGGTGTAAATTGCTTGTGTGTGTTGTTTTGTATTCTCAGATAATAGACTGTGATCTCTTTATTTAACCTGAATAAGGGCAAAAATAAACAGTGTTGGTTAAATGACGTACATGTTAGTTGAGTTTGAAGAGGAAGGCCTCCCTGAATAGTTTCATTACCTCATTTTTGCATTCAGTCATTTATTATTTATGAAAGCTGTTTAGTGCTTTTCATGCCGTAAGGTGTCTGGTTATGGAGAGGGTTATTTAAAGGCAGACTAGGCGAGTTGTTACAGAAACTTTTGTAACCCAATGAGTTATTGTTATTTTCATGTTCTGTATTAAAAAAATCTTCCAAATGATATGATTTGTTTGAAGTTGATAGAGTCAGCAAAGTCAATTTTAAGAGAGATTAAAGTTTTCTAAAATCCCTGGTAATAACACCAGATTTGGCACACACCAAGTCAAAACCAAATATCTCTAGGAACAATGTATAAATATATCAACTTTTTTTCACATGATACCACAATAGTTTGATTAACATTGAGACAGACAGCCTATATATTAAGACCTACTGTACCGCACGGATCTAATATAATGTTACACATCAGATGTTTTTCCCCAAACGTTAACTTAAGACATAACAGATGATGTTTGCGTGAATACTCACCAAGACAGATATTTTGAAATACTATAATTCTGTGTATGTGTGTATATCGGTTTTTGCACACGTGTCGGATCTGTCAGCGCGAGTAAGATTGTTTTGTTTACATCAGCGTGAGCTTGAAAATCACGTCACTGTTTTTTCATGGACAAGAGAAAGGTACTCCTCTCAGAAAACGCACAAATAAAGATACTTTTAGATGTTTAATTGCTATTTGGAGCATTGGGATCGCTAGACTAGGGCTTAATGAACTAATTTTTAACCTCAAATTCGACCAAAATGTAATTTTTTTTTTTTTTTTTCACTTGTTTTGGCTGTAGCTCGAAATTAAAAAAGTCTCCTCACATCCTGATAGCAGTCAATATGTTAAGTGGTTTAAATGTTTTATTTATCATCTGTGGAAGGTGTAGGACCATAAAATGTTTGTCCAGTCATTGCATTCGATACGATGTCCTACCTGCTTGTCGCCGTATGTATTTCCAGACACGTCATCGGCGCGTTTCATGCTGTGCAGAGTTAGACAGACGTCAGTCACCGAGCACCACAAACAAAACAGTAGCCGCCTTTTAGAGTTCATCCTGAACCAATACAACCAAGCTTATGCTGCGCTCACACCATAACTACTGTCATTTGGAAGAAATGGAAACCTGTGACGTTATCTTGAGCGGCTCATAACTCAAATTAATGCGTTTCATTGTCAACACTATCAACGCTGAAATGAATCTGCAGCAGTCGGGTGGTTCAGGTCAGTGCTCTTTAAGTTATGTTCATTATTATTGTAATGTTATGTGCTTTGGGACATGAGGTAGTTTAACGCCGTCTCTTGTGGCGCTTTTGTTTGTTCATGTGTTTTGAAGGAGGCGTGGCTCTGAAGGGAGGGTGGGATCTTATGTTTTCAAAGCTAGATCGCTATTGCTATCCTCTCCGAAAATTGCCTACCCTACCTTTAAACACAACTGATGGGTTCTTGTCAACCACTTGTTATCACAAACATACTATTACTACTATCACAAGCTACTATTATGCTAATCATTAAACTTTGCCACATAAATTATCCAGCACTGTTTGTGCTATCGACATGAATGATTGCTGGAGAGACTTTGGCCAATGGTCACTCTCCATCACTTGTGTCGCGGGAAATCGCCAGCTCTCCATTGAAATGAATGGGAACGCTTTGTCGCTGCGTTTTGCTGGTAGTGTGAACGGGGCTCTAGGGTTGCTGTGTTTGGTAGGTTTAATTTTAGATTAGGTTTTCACTCATCCTATCAGTATCACACTAAACCAGCGTGTTTAAACTCTCTCCCAGCGTCCTGACTTTGCAACACAGCTTTCCTGTCAGAGCCGGTTTGGATGATGAGGAGGTTTGGACTGACCCCTGCGCTCAAGAGAATCACAGGATTCAGCTGTTTCTGCCCTGCATGTATGAGGTTTTGTATTGCATTAAAAAGTACAATGCAAAAAAAAAAAAAAAAAAAAATTCTCACAAAATTAAATATTTACGAGCTCAAACCGCATATCCAAAGCATATCAAATCTCCATCTTTCCAAAAACATAACAATAATAATTAGATTTTAACATTTAAGAAAATGACAGCATTTGTCCATGCACAACTCACCACTACAATCCCACGATGTCTGCAGTGTGATTTATTGTGTGTAAATAAGGTTAATTACAATTTACAATAAAACTAAAAACAGCTTTAGCTTTAAATGTGCATTAAATGATGGCAAATGTGGACATGCTCTGAACATTATTTCAAACAATGTGCTTCTTCTAATATTTTCCCCTGGGTCCAGCGATCACATCTGAAGCTGACAGAGCCATATCATTTTAAAGAAGGCTGACAGCACCGGGTTCTCCTGGTGACGGCACATTAATACTCCCGCAGCCTCTAATCAGGCCACCGTGTCAAAAGATTATTTTAAGACCTGGCGAAACAGCTCCGCTCCGCACGAAAGACACAAAAAACGGCCCAGCCAGCGACAGAAAATGAGTTCATTGCTATAATTAGTCTCGCAGCCACCACCCCCTCTCCCCAATTTCATTTCTTTGGCCTTGGAGGTTGACCAAAGATAATGACTGCTGAGTTTTTCTCGTTAAAGACCTGTGTGTGTGTGTGTGTGTGTGTGTGTGTGTCAGACCTCCCATTATCAGTTACCTACACACACACACACACACACACACACACACACACACACACACACACACACACACACACACAATCACAAAACAAACCCCGTGCAGGTCGGAGGTCATAGGGATGATATATTTTTGCTGACCACCATCAAGTTGTGCTGCAATCAGGGGCCCCTGTAGAGAGAGACATGATGGAGAACGTTTATCATTGTCTGTATTCTAGATGGACTTCATAGGTTCTCCGAGACCACCATGATGTCTAGTTTATGTGTGTGGCAGATGTTTACTCTTTCCAGAACCTTTCCTCCCTCTGTTTCTCAGTGGTGGAGCGAGTCTCCAACTATGATCTGCTGACGATGGAAACTCCTGAAGACGCAACTTGTCCGTAGTTGTTGATCACTATATCGCCGATATCAGATGATATTTGTCATTTTTGGAGAGGCTGATAAGTGTCGGAAGTGTAGCATGTGCCATCAGTACCACTCAGTTATTGGCCAGTATTAGAGATTTTTTTTAAATATAAATGTCTCTAAATTGGTCATTATTGGCTATATAAATTTACATTTTAATTGTGTAATCCTATCAAACCTCAAGAAGAATATCCATTTTTCATACTATACATTTATAATAGCTAAATTCAGTTAGCAAAAACAATTGATTTTTAGTTTTTAATGTTTTATTTGGAAATTTAGTCATTTATTTCCATCCATCCATCCATCCATCCATCCATCCATCCATGCATCCATCCACATCCATCCATGTATCCATCCACATCCATCCATCCATCCATCCATCCATCCATCCATGCATCCATCCACATCCATCCACATCCATCCATGCATCCATCCACATCCATCCATCCACATCCATCCATGCATCCATCCACATCCATCCATCCATCCATCCATCCATCCATCCATCCATCCATCCATCCATCCATCCATTCATCATCCATCCATCCATCCATCACATCCATCCATCCATCCATCCATCCATCCATCCATCCATCCATCCATCCATCCATGCATCCATCCACATCCATCCACATCCATCCATGCATCCATCCACATCCATCCATCCATCCATCCATCCATCCACATCCATCCATCCATCCATCATCCACATCCATCCATCCATCCACATCCATCCATCCATGCATCCATCCATCCATCCACATCCATCCATCCATGCATCCATCCATCCATCCACATCCATCCATCCATGCATCCATCCACATCCATCCATCCATCCATCCATCCATCCATCCATCCATCCATCCATCCACATCCATCCATCCATCCATCCAATATATAGTAATACATAATATGTCAGTACCACATTGGTTATTGGCCAGCATGACCCTTTTCTCTATTTTTTTTTACATTTGTATCTTAGAAAACATTAATAATTTAATACCTTATCAAAAATGAATATTAGAAATGACTAAAACTGCTATGGGAGAAAGTGTGTTAACATTGAGGCCTTCATAAAAAGCCTTTGTAAATGATTGCCAGGGTTTTGCATGTGGTTTGCTTTGAATTGGTACCTTAAGGTATCGTTTGGATTTAGATGTTTAGATTTGTAAGGATCTTTTGGAGAAGGATCTTTCTGTTGGAATTCAGCAGCTTGTCACTGAAGGAGACACTCTTAGTCACAGTTCAATAGTCCTTGAGTGTTATGTGGACGGGTTTTTTCTTAATGATTGTGTCGATGTGAAAAGGGATTACGTAATCGGAGCCCCTCTGTTTTGTCCTTGCTCATCCTTTCAGAAAAGCCTGTCTCATTTAATGAAGTTATTTCAGGAAGCACTTTTGCTGCTTCTGCGTTGTGAAAACAGTTAGTTAGGTTATATAGCTCTGGGATCCAAAATCCTGCTCGCTTGAATTGTTGTGATTTATGACTATAGTCATTTTTGTCTATAGTCACCATGATTTTTCTAAAGACAAACCCAGTCAAAAAATTTGCTACATGTTTTTCTGTAAGTCGTGATGGGCTTTTTTTCAAACAATATTTTTGACTTCTGCCTCAATCATGTCATTTATTTGAATTATTTTTTTTTAGGCAAATATTGTGAGTTATGCAATCATTCAGTCGATTAATCTTCATGCAATTAGATTTTTAAAAATAAATTCACAGTAATAAAAATAACCGTTTAAAGACACTCTTTATATATGTTTTGTACACCAACTGTGAATCTGGGCCGAACCTGCACTTTTACAGGTCATCTCAAAATGTGATTGTTGCTAATCAAAATGCCTTTCAAACCTTTGCAACAATGCTAATATCATCATAAAAATTTTAAACATGCTGCACATATTGTTTAATGTGTAACCTCAATATTTAGTGTTTAGTGTATACATTTTAGTTATCTTGATGTGGCACAAATTCGCCCACCAGATGTTTGTCCTGCAAATATAAATGTTTCCTAGAAACTGAACCTCGGGGATAGGGTGAACACGGTAAAGATGGGATGTATTGTCCCGTGTTACTGTTTCTTTTAGCTCTAGTGAAAATAGAATGAATGCTAGTGGTTTTGTTCAGAAAAAAAGGTCACCGTTTACCTTGTAGGTCAAGCTATATAATGGATTTAGTAGATTTTTTTTTTGTCCTGATAGCAATGTCAGGTCATGTTACATGATTCTATATAGCACATTAAATCAGGATGCATGAACATGAAATCATGAACATGAAAAACCCATTAAGGTCATCAGTGGCACCTTCACAACCCACAAATGGTAGCCGAGCAGAAGTGAAGTTCAAATGCTGGAGTCCCTTCTGGGAACCTTAAAGCCATATATATATGGTTTTAAGGTTCCCAGAAGAGGAACTATACACTGTATAGTTGAGCATGTAATGTATGCATTGCATTTGGGGGCTCCATTGCTCTGTGTCAGCGAAAAATTGTGGCAAAAAATGTGAGTCCTCCATACCTAATGCATAATCCAGTTTGAAAACCACTGAATGTTCTCTTGATTTGAACCCTACTTGGCCAATAAAAGTAAGCAAGAGAATTAGGCATTTATATTTTTTAAATGATCTCTTTGTGAGAAGACCTTCTTGGAGGAGTCATCAGGCCTGTTTTGCGGTACACACCCTGCCACTTATCTAACAGTCTTACATTGTTCTGTGGTCATAAGGAGGTTTTGAGAGAGACATCCCACTGTCTGAATAAATATATTCTGCAGTTCTCTGTGAGATGCCTTAATGTACTTTTGTTTTTCTCCTTGCTCCCAACAGATCGCTCTCCTCCAGCTGTCGTCCTAAATTAGCAGAGCTCTGTGAAAGGATAGCTGTTTCAACTGACCCCTTCTGCTCCTTGAAGCTCCAGCCGTCCGTGACACCCAAATGCTGCCTGTCTTTCATCAAACTGGTCACTCCTGAAGAAAAATGGACTTTGAGTGAAAGGAGCCCCTTCATGTGGGCTGACTCCCTCTAGGACAACTCTATAGTTGAGATAGCTGGCCTGGGACCTGAAATGGGTGACCTATGACAATGTAACCGATAAGGGGACTTGAGTTCTCGCTTTCCCAAGCAGCTGCAAGCAGGATATGAGCTTGAGCCGTGGGTATCGACGATAAAACAAACCTTCCATCGCTTGAGGGCTTCTCTAACGTCATGCAGTCATCTGAGGAATTGTTTACCAGGAAGCTGAAAGCATTGAATGGGAGTATGGGACATCCAGCAGCCAACACACAGGGCAAGCTGGAAGGGGGTGGTAAAACGAACGGGACACCCGCCATGCCTAAAATGGGGGTGCGAGCCAGGGTGACGGACTGGCCCCCGGAAAAAGAGGGTTGGGAAAGCCGTGGTGGGCCCAACTATGAGAGCGTCATTGCGGCCTACCAGAATGGACAGCCAGACCAAAGTGTGGAGATCACGGATTTGTGCGAAGCACCATTGGAGCCTGATTATTCTGATACAAAATATTCCCTGAGTGACCTTTTGAGTCGATCCCCTTTGAAGGGACTTCATCCCATTCGCCAGCGGAGTAATAGTGACGTGACCATCAGTGACATTGATGCAGAGGACATAATGGACCAGAACGCAGTCAACCCAAACACTGGTGCCTCGTTGCATCGGGAGTACGGCAGCACTTCCTCTATTGACCGCCAGGGTCTCGGTAATGATGGGTTCTTTACCATGTTGCGAGGATACCGGATTGACAATTTGGACCATCGCAGTGCCCCACCTGTCGGTTTCCCAGAACTCCTTCGCTACGACACAACCCTCTCCCCAAGCTTGCAGACCGCAGCTCAGATAGCCCGCGGTGAGATCGTCCGCATCTCGGGCTACGACTACGTGGACAGCTCCCTCCTCTACAGCCGAGAAAGGGAGAAGTCTTTCATGCGTCGTCTCAAGTCGGAGTCATCCGAGACGTCGCTGTTCAGGAAGTTGAGGACTATTAAGAGCGAGAACGACGGTCTGCGGCTCTCCACCGAGCAAGATGACCGCCGGCCGCTCAGCTTCCAGAAATGCTTCGCTCACTATGACGTCCAGAGTGTCCTCTTCAACATCAGCGAAGCGGTGGCCAACCGCATCAGCCTCAGCCAGAGGAAGAACACCACCACCGGAGCTTCTGCTGCCTCGCAGTACCAAGTCCCAGGAGGTGGACAGGTGGGTGGGAATACTACTGGACCTGCATCCATGTTCGAGTCACCGCTGGGAAGTCGGGAAGACCTCAATCCCAAGGAGAACCTGGATGCCGATGAGGGGGATGGGAAGAGCAATGGATCGGTGCTTAATTGCCCGCATTTTCGCAATGAGATTGGTGGAGAGGGGGAGAGGAGGATCTCTCTCTCCAGGGCCACCAACACCACCTACAGTGCTGGAGGAGAAAACTGCTCTTTCGAGTCGTCTTTGAGCTCCCACTGTACTAATGCTGGCGTGTCTGTGCTTGAGGTGCCACGGGAAAGCCAGGCAATCCACCGTGAAAAGGTCAAGCGGTACATCATCGAGCACATCGACCTGGGAGCTTATTATTACCACAAATATTTCTATGGGAGAGGTAAGCCTTGTTATTTTGCATGAAAAATGGGGTTGATTCTTGTTTGTTAAATCTAAATTGACCTTTCATTCAAGGTTCTATTTAGAATGAGGGGAAAATTATTTGAATTTAAATTATTTGTAAACCTGTTCCTCTTTAGCTGATGTCACAGAGGTTGTGTTGGTGTGTTTTCTTTAATTAATTGCACTAAATAAAATACACAAGCCAAGTAAAACCTCAAAACTTAAGTGCAAAAGATTAGTAAGCTACACTGCAATAAAAGTAATTTTGTAAAAAATAGCTAACCCTAATCTAACCCTAAATGAAATAGATTCAATGAATAGAGATAGGATCAAGATTGTATCTTGAATTGAGGTGTATTTGCTTTTATACAGGTGAAAAAATCAGCCAGTGCAGTGAGATAAAATGCACTCCTATTATAGACGACACATCTATGAAAACAAGTCTTAAAGGGCTCCTGTTATGCTTTTTCACGTTTCAAATTTAGTTAGTGTGTAATGTTGCTGTTTGAGCATAAAAAAAGATCTGCAAGGTTACGACGCTCAAAGTTCAATGCAAAGGGAGACCTTTTATTTAACAGAATTCACTTTTCAAGAACTACAACAAACGGCTCTTTTGGACTACAACACATTTTTTCCGGGCTTTATGAATTGATTTATTTATTTTAAACTGTTCCTGAACATTACAACCCCAACGTTTATCTGTGCGCTGCACATTTTTACGAAGAACAGCCTCCAGAAACTTAAGAGAGTAATGCAGGCTACGCACAAAATCTTCTCCTGAAATGGAGCAGCTCCCACTTTGTCGGAGTTGTTTGTGGATCACAACTTGTAAGTATGTCTTATTATTTATAGTTGTGATTTCTATTAACAGTTCCAATTATTATTTTTGTTGTTGCTATGAAACAAAGAGCAAAGCTTTGCCTCCGCTCTGCTGCTAGCCCACATTAGTGTTGATATAGTGTTTACTGTAGCTTTTGTAAGGCTGTTCATCGGCCCTTAGGAAAATATGCTTTTGTGCTCGATTACTGTTTGTATTGCCATAGTTTTCCGACAAGTATCATGATTAAATGGTGTATAACATTGTATCTAAAATTACAACAAAAAAAAAAAACATACCACTTTGAAACGTCCTGTAAAATCCGTGCTTGCAAAGTGTGCATAAAATCCATTCTGGACGATCCTCTTGTTTGTTAACATTTTTAATGTTAAAATTTTTAATGAGTCAGGCTTGAATTGGTTTAAAATGGACGCCATCATTAATATTTACATCTGAGAGGAGCTTACGGTTCTGGTAAGGTGCGGGACATTTCCCGAACACACTCCAAGCAGTCCCAATCATAACACACTGGGACAGCTAAACCAATCACAGGACATTTCGTATTTCGGAAGGAGGGACTTCTTCTAAACCAGAACTAAACGGTGCGTTCGGGCCAGACTGGGAAGAGAGGAGCTGTAATAATGTAAAATATGTGAAAAATGTGTTTTTTGAACAATCAAGCATGAAAGCACACCCCAAAAAGAAAATAAAACTTTGTAAAAGGGCATAATAGGACTCCTGTAATATTTTATTATAATAAAGTTTTTAGATATTTTAAAGAGATAGTTAACCTGAAAATTCATTAACTCCGGGTGACTGACTTTTTATTTTGTTCACACAATGAAAGTCAGTGGGTTTCAATGCTGTTTGAAGCTTTTTATCAACTCGAAAGTGAGTACAAAATACTAATTACAAGCCTAAAATGTCTTTTTTTTTTTTTTTTTTTGCTCTATCAATTATTAAAGATCTTGTATATTGCAATATGTTCTCCTTTGGATGCTGTTCTGGTGATTTAGGGTCCGAGACAATAGCAGGTTTTGTTAAGCCTGGTGTTTATTACACATTTTGAAAGGAGAAACACTTGTGCCAAGGATTGAGGTGTGAGAATGCTCTCCTGTCTTTGGCCTGTGATTTGTCATGTGAAAATAGACAGGGTGAGGTGCAGCTGTTCCCCTCCGAGGAGCCGTGATGCTGAGAGAGGTGAGACGGGACCCTCTCCTCACACCGCAGTCCCACCGCTCTTCATTAAAACACCTCTGCGTGTCTGGGAATGAAACCAGCAAACGATTCCTCGACTTACACTGCACAATGTCATTGGTGTTTGACTGAGAAGGTGTCAGCGGCTGTCAGACTGCTTTTTTTTTTCTTTTCTTTTTTTTGCATGTCTGCACATCTGCATAGTCCTGACAGGATTGTGTTACCCATTCCTAAGCTCTGGAAAACAGCTGCTCCACCTCTTGCCATGCAGAAATTTGTTTCTTTCCTTTGACTACGCTGAATAATGAGCCGCAGCCTGTGGGTGAAAGCTGCGATTGTGTCCTGCACGTTCACAGGCTTTCCAGCCATAGCGAATGAGCAAATTACAGCTCAGCTCAAATGACAATAAATCATGTTAGCAAGCTCGTTCTATTGGGAAATAGATAATCATCCGCCTTGCCGTGTCGCCAAAGACCTATCAAGCAGAAGAGCTCAATTTCCTCTGTGCAGCGTGCAGGGTTATATTTAAGACACCGATTAGTCTTGTGCATTTAACTGTTTATTTTAAGTGCCGTTTAAAAAGGGAGGGAGTTTAAACTCAAAATGAAATCATAACGGACCCTATTCAAACTGCTTTTTTGGATGTATGGGCTCTTGGTTAATTCTAATCTAATAGCCAAATCTATTTATTTAGTTATTCTTTTTAAACTACTGTTGCAGGTAATGCATATTTGCTAATATATTGTTAATAGTTAACACCGTAATGTAATGCGATTAATACAATGAAGATAAAGGCAATACATAATGATACATTTGTCAAATAAGAAAATGCATTTCCTTTGCTCTCGAGGTTCCGATTTTATTTGAATCCATAACATCAAATTGAATTAAAATGAATGCATAACTTGAATGCATAACATTAAATTAAAATGAATGCATAACCTCACAATGAATTAAATTGAATGGATAACTTTAAATTGAATTAAATTAAATGCGTAACTTTAAATTAAATGAATGCATAACTTGAATTAATATTTTTTTATTCAATTGAATGCATAAATATATTATATAAATTGAATGCATATTAAATGGATAACTTCAAATTGCATTAAATGTAATGCATAACTTGATAACAACTTAAAATGAAATGCATAACTTGAATGCATGACTTTAAATCGAATGCGATTAACGATTTCATAGCTTGAAATTAAATACAATGCATAACTTTAATACATTTAAATTGAATTAAATACAATGCATAACCTTGCATGCATGACTTTAAATTAAATTGAATGCATAACTGAATGCATTATGTGATGCAGATACTGGTTTTATTTTGACTGTCCGACTTTACCGACTTCAAACGAACAGTCAGAGTCCATTTAACCTGTCATAGCTGCTCGACCTGAAAAGGACAGACCTGTCAACATGTCCTTCCCAAGAGCCACTATCCCCTTTCACACCTTATTTTCCATGATGCTTTTATCACCCAGGGAGTAGCATTGATTCCATTAACTTCCTCTCTCTTCGTGACTAAGATGCTGCATGATCGGGGAGGATGCAAGATGCGACATGCCTACTGAAGCTTTACACTGCGGTTGCATTAATAGATGAATATTAATACTTCATCTTGTTAAGCATCATGGCAACATGCTCAGCTCCATGCCTCCTGTTGGTGAAGCTGATGTGGCAGTTACATTTCACGTTCTGTTTTTTTTTATCAAGTCAGACAGTTTAAAGTGGTCACATTGGTTTTTGGAAAGTATTGCTGTTTTGTTTCTGGTCCAAGGTGGTTTATCAACTCTAACCTGCTTGACTAAGAGGGTCTATCAGGTCGAAACCACATTTTGAAATGACTTTTCCTTTTGGCCCAACTTTTAAGTTCAGTTTGAAAGTCCGGGTCTTTAATATCTTGTGTGCATGGGTTGCAAATGTCAGTTCTTATTGACTAGTTTTGCCATAGCTTTTTGGTGCTTGGTACCATGGTAATCCTATAGTTGTTTGAAATAAAACCATCTTTGAACCTGTCATATATCTTATATTTTATTATATTATATTGGCTTATATTTTCCTCATTTGGAAGTCTTTTTTTATTATTTAAAAAGTCTGCTAAATGAATAAATATACAAAGAATTTTGGTGCTGGTAAGATTTTGTTAATGTTTTTGATAGAAGTCTCTTTTGATCCACCAAGACTGATTTTTTTTTTTTTTTTTTTTTTTTTAAATACAGTAAAATCAGTAATATTGAGAAATATTATTACAGTTTAAAATAACTGTTTTCTACATGAATATATACACTCACCTAAAGGATTATTAGGAACACCTGTTCAATTTCTCATTAATGCAATTATCTAATCAACCAATCACATGGCAGTTGCTTCAATGCATTTAGGGGTGTGGTCCTGGTCAAGACAATCTCCTGAACTCCAAACTGAATGTCAGAATGGGAAAGAAAGGTGATTTAAGCAATTTTGAGCGTGGCATGGTTGTTGGTGCCAGACGGGCCGGTCTGAGTATTTCACAATCTGCTCAGTTACTGGGATTTTCACGCACAACCATTTCTAGGGTTTACAAAGAATGGTGTGAGAAGGGAAAAACATCCAGTATGCGGCAGTCCTGTGGGAGAAAATACCTTGTTGATGCTAGAGGTCAGAGGAGAATGGGCCGACTGATTCAAGCTGATAGAAGAGCAACTTTGACTGAAATAACCACTCATTACAACCGAGGTATGCAGCAAAGCATTTGAAGCCACAACACGCACAACCTTGAGGCGGATGGGCTACAACAGCAGAAGACCCCACCGGGTACCACTCATCTCCACTACAAATAGGAAAAAGAGGCTACAATTTGCATAAGCTCACCAAAATTGGACAGTTGAAGACTGGAAAAATGTTGCCTGGTCTGATGAGTCTCGATTTCTGTTGAGACATTCAGATGGTAGAGTCAGAATTTGGCGTAAACAGAATGAGAACATGGATCCATCATGCCTTGTTACCACTGTGCAGGCTGGTGGTGGTGGTGTAATGGTGTGGGGGATGTTTTCTTGGCACACTTTAGGCCCCTTAGTGCCAATTGGGCATCGTTTAAATGCCACAGCCTACCTGAGCATTGTTTCTGACCATGTCCATCCCTTTATGACCACCATGTACCCATTCTCTGATGGCTACTTCCAGCAGGATAATGCACCATGTCACAAAGCTCGAATCCTTTCAAATTGGTTTCTTGAACATGACAATGAGTTCACTGTACTAAAATGGCCCCCACAGTCACCAGATCTCAACCCAATAGAGCATCTTTGGGATGTGGTGGAACGGGAGCTTCGTGCCCTGGATGTGCATCCCACAAATCTCCATCAACTGCAAGATGCTATCCTATCAATATGGGCCAACATTCCTAAAGAATGCTTTCAGCACCTTGTTGAATCAATGCCACGTAGAATTAAGGCAGTTCTGAAGGCGAAAGGGGGTCAAACACAGTATTAGTATGGTGTTCCTAATAATCCTTTAGGTGAGTCTAGTAAAGTGTAATGTATTCCTGGATGCTCAGGATTTGATGCTCAACAAACATTTATGATTATTAATCAACATTGAAAACAGTTGTGTAATGTAAATGTTATTTTCTTTATCTAAATTGGGTAATCATTCAGTACCATGGTATCATCACAAATCCAATGACCATGTCAAAACCAGATGATCAATAATCAAAAGCTGGTTTTAACTGGATTTTCCCGCAGGGTTCTAGTGAAGTGTATTTTGGAGAAGACTTCAGCAGTCGCCAGTCGTCATGTTGTTTTACTCTTCACTGCAGCTTTAGGCTTTAACCTCTCGAGTCCGTTCGAGTGGATGAGGTGAAGTGTTGCTGGTGAGGGTGTTTGCTGTGGTTCACCTCTGGCTTTGAGTTGGATTGAGGGCTGTTTGAGTGTGTTTTCAGATCTCCCATCATGCTAACTTTGTTGTATTTGCTTTCCATGTGCTGTGCCACTAGCAGGATCCCACACACTACTTGAGCTATAACTGATTTCTTTGTTGTCCCATTTTGTGTGTGTTTTGCATCAGTATGCATTATCTCACCCCCACCCCCCGCCCATGTATTAGTACACATAGCCCATTACATTGCATAATTTTGGCCTCAGGTTTTCGACATGGTGTCCAAATGCACTAAAGGGGCTTACTGGAAAGGATATCAGAAAGAAAGAGGTTAAGCCTCGTCTGTGGCGGGTTTTATTTCTCTTGTTAATCTCTGACGGACCCCTGTGGTGCAGTGAAATCGGAGATTATGGATCATATATGACACTCTGTCTGCGAGACTATGTGAAAATCTATGGAGATGTGTCCTGGTTCAGACGACATCATTGCTGTGTAGACATGACGGATAACTGGACATTTGAAATGTTCTCCATTATAGCACCAAATTTAAAATACAGTTTTAACCACTATTGCCATTGTTTTTTTGTTTTGGTTTTTATTTTGTTTTTTTTAATTAGTTTTATTATAATTTCTTTTTATATTTAATATTTTATTTTACTCCAAAATCAAAAGACAAAATTATTTAAAATCTATTAAGTTATCAAATAAATGGCATTTATTTCTTTTTAAAATCATAATGGCCCTAAAATAAGCTTGCTTGCTTTATTTATCCATCCATCCATCCATCCATCATCAATCCATCCATCAATCCATCCATCCATCATCAATCCATCATCCATCCATCATCTATCCATCATCTATCCATCATCAATCCATCATCCATCCATTCATCATCTATCCATCCATCCATCCATCCATCCATCCATCCATCCATCCATTCATCATCTATCCATCCATCATCAATCCATCCATCCATCATCAATCCATCATCCATCCATCCATCATCTATCCATCCATCCATCCATCATCAATCCATCATCAATTCATCATCCATCATCCATCCATCCATTCATCTATCCATCCATTCATCTATCCATCCATCCATCCATCCATCATCAATCCATCCATCCATCCATCCATCATCAGTTCATCCATCCATCCATCCATCCGTCATCAGTCCATCCATCAATCATCCATCCATCATCAGTCCATCCATCCATCATCCATCCATCCATCATCAATCCATCCATCCATCCATCCATCATCAGTTCATCCATCCATCCATCCATCCGTCATCAGTCCATCCATCAATCATCCATCCATCATCAGTCCATCCATCCATCATCAATCCACCCATCCATCCATCCATCCATCCATCCATCCATCCATCCAAATAATGTCACAATGCTAAAAAATCCTTAAATAAGACATATTTTAAGACCATAATTTATTTCCGTCCATCTGTTGTTTTGTTGATCATCAATCCATCGTTTGTTCATTCGTTCTTTCCATCCATTGTTTGTTCCATCCATCGTTCGTTCATTCATTCCATCTAGTGTTCATTACATCCATCCATCGTTTGTTCGTTTGTTCCATCCGTTCATTGCTCATTCATTACATCCATCGTATGTTTGTGTACATTCTTTTATACATTAAGTTATCGATTTATACATCCATTTATACATTTATTTGATTGATTCATTCATCTATTGATTGATTCATTGATTGATTGATTTATGGATTCATTGATTTCTTGCATTTATTGATGTATGCGTTTGTTTGATTTATTAATTTGTGTTATGCATTAGTTTATTGATTGATTTATGCATTCATTTAATGATTTATGTAATAATTTATTGATTTATGCATTAATTTAAATAATTTCACAATGCAAAAATCTTCAGATAAGATGGTCTGTAGAGCATTATCAGTGGAGTCTCCTCTCTGTTTATCTTCTCAGCATGACCAGCACCAGAGAGGCTGTGAAGAGTTTAAATAGCCAAATTCCTGTCGGCTCTTCCTGTCCAGTCCGCTCAGGGTCTCTCACTCACTTTGTAGGGTGTTCCTAGAAAGTGTTATGTGTCCTTCTTGAACCTGACCTCACATCTTCCGGTCTTTCCTGTCGTTAACCCCCAGAGCACCAGAACTACTTCGGGGTGGATGAGAACTTGGGCCCAGTGGCCATCAGCGTACGGAGAGAGAGGCTGGATGATGGGAAAGACAAAGAGGCGTCACAGTATAACTATCGGATCACCTTCAGGACCAGTCAGGTACATGAGGGCTTGACAAATGGACATTAAGTTCTCAGCAAATATTGATATAAATAAATATAGATCATTAATTGTGATTTTTAATTGATTTTTTTATTGGATTAATTAATGAGCATATCATGTGTAATTAAAAATTAATGGATTGATGGCCCTAATTACAATAACATTTTTAGTTGTGGAGTAGTTTTAGATGGACTGGAAATAGTTCCACATAAACATTTACATAATTAATGAAAATTTTACCTGCTGAAATGAAGCATTTAATTAATATTAGTAGGTAAATCCCCCTTCTTTCAAACTTACAAGCTACAAAATGTCTTACTTGATTTACTTTTATAAGAATCCCCACAAGATCAATTGCTAATAATTTTATTTATGAACATAATCTATTTGTCTCTGTCCAAATAATGAAATTATAAGTGAATTGTTTGGTTGTTTGTTGAACATATGATCTTATTTAATAATGTCACAATGCAAAAATCTTAATGGTCCTAAAATGAACTACATTTTCTAAATAATTTATTTGTTTGCTCATTTATTCATCTATTTACTTGTTTAATTATTTCTTTCTTTCTTTATTTATTTGGGATGGATGATCTTAATTGTCATGGAGATAATCTTAACAGTCCTAAAATAAACAAAATATAAATAATGCTCAATATAATTTCCTTTTTCTTTTTTTGTGGGGAGAAATATTATTATTATTATTATTATTATTATTATTATTATTATTATTATTATTTTCAAGGACAGTAAATCAACAAATGCTCACAGCAGATTCCTTTCTCTTATCAAATGCATCGCTGCACTAAACCTTAGGCTTTAATCTTCAGCTTCTAATGGCGCTCGCTCACAATTCAACTGAATTATGAAGCCTTTTGTCATTTCCTGCATGCCGTAGATACTCACATGACTCAAAATCTGAGAATGACCCTTTAAAGAGATGCTCGAGAATTCAGCACAAAAGGCTTTTACTTTATAAGTGCAGATAAAAGGGTCGAGACTCAATTTCTTCCTTTCAGACAAGAGCACACCCTCGAATCTCCTGCCAGGGGAAGAATAGCATTGCCAATAACTTGATATCCCAGTGGATCTATACATTTCTTTATTGAAATATTTTCTAATAAACGGACAGGATTAAGTACTAGAGTTCACATACTTGGCTGATATGTTGACCAGGATATTATGCCATCTGATAATAAGGATTTTGATTGTTTGAGGCAGGAAAATGTCCTTGCTGTTTAATGCATGTGTAATGCATGCAATGATTACTTAATCTCTTTGTAACATGCTAACAGCTCTCCTCTTTCTCTGGCCCTTATCAGTTAACTACCTTGCGTGGGGCGATTCTGGAAGACGCCGTGCCTTCCACGGCGAGGCACGGGACGGCCCGCGGCCTCCCTCTGAAGGAAGTGCTGGAGTACGTGGTGCCTGAGCTGAACATCCAGTGCCTCCGACTGGCCCTCAACTCACCCAAAGTCCCCGAGCAGCTCCTCAAACTGGACGAGCAGGGGGTGAGTACAAGTCTAGAACAATGAAATCTAATAGGATGAGCTGCGGTTGAAGCCATTGTTAAGTAAATGATATTCAGATATGTATAGTAGGGCTGCATCATTTTGGGGAAAAAAATCCACTAGCAATTTTTCTGATAAAAAGTGATTTTAAAATGCAATTTTTAAAGGTTTGCTCTGCTTGTTTGCAGGGCTGTACAATTTTGCCTGCATTTTGTGATTACTGTACATATCAATATGGCTATAAAATGCTACTACTACTGCTATACTACTACTAATAATTATTATTAGGGGCCAAGCACCGAAGGTGTGTAGGCACCCATTGTAATCGTTGGCATTCTTCTTATTCTTCCGTTTCTTCTTCTGCTTTTGAGTCTATGTCAAAGTTATGATATTTGGCACACAGGTAGAGGACAGTCTGAAATGTCACCATAGCAAATTTGGAGTCTCTAACTCAATCCCTCTAGCGCCACCAGCTGTCCAAAATTGCACTTATGTTTGTGCTAATAACTTTTGAACCGTAAGGGCTAGACGATTCGATTGAACCATACAATGTCATTTTCGGTAGTGCCAATTTTCCAGCCCAAAAATATACTTTTTCCAACTCCTAGACGGTTTATCTGATTTGCACTAAAATTTAACCAGAGAACATCTTCAGACAATGCCGACAAAAAGTTATGGAATTGAAGTCAATACATCGAAGAGTTTTTGAATAACATGCAAACAAATTTTCCTTAGCGCTTGGGAAAATATATATAAGGCTATACCTCCGCATAAGGCTGTATGTCTGCAACGCTTTATCGTATTCTGACCAAATTTGGTACAGATCATCACAAGCATGAGGCTACATGCTCCATTTTGCCGCAGCGCCACCTACTGGTACGGAGATACGAAAAATGGCTCTCTTTGCTTATTACTTCTGAACCGTTTGCCCAAAAATCATAAAAGTGGTCACGTTAGATTCGGGGCAGCATGCTGAGCACCAGTGATATCCATTGGGCGTCAGACATAATGAATGAAAAGTCATTTTTAATAATTTTGATATAATATAAATTGTATAAATATATATACAATATATACATGCAAATATTGCTTAAATATATACATGTATGTGTGTGTATTCAAATATACATAATAATTATACACATATATCAAGTAAGCACAAACTTTTATTTTGGATTTGATTAATCGTGATTTAATTGCAGCCTTTGTGATTTGATAATCACAATATGGCAATTTTGGTTTTATTTAGATTAATCGTGCGGCCCTTATTATATTGATATCTTTTATTATATTATAAGTGCCATTCATTGTTCTAATCAATATGGGTTTTTCAGTGATTCTTTAACAATTTTAAATTAGATTTTTTCGTATTCTATTGTGATTTTTACCATAGTTATGAGCGTTTTAGGTGCTCCCGATACACCATGGTAACCATAATTTCTTCCAAAATATTGTCGTTTCTACAGTTGTTGTGCAAGAAAACTTGTAACGTAACATCAGCTGTCATCAAAAAAATAAAATGACAGAATGATTCTGAAAACATACACTGACTGATGGAAAAAGCCCAATTTTTATGGTTTTATAGAAATAATTAATTAACTGGACAAAAGCTTCTTAAGTGGCATGTTGGTGTCTTTACACAGACTATTTATTTTTTTGCTGCTTAGAGGTGGCATAAATGCATTTAAACAGCAATTAAAGCTGTATATCATCCTGAGGTGGGTCAGAACAGCCAACATTTAGTCTGGCTTTAAGAGCAGTTCTGAAAGTGTTAATGCAAATAATGCATGGCTATATGGCTAAAAATCAACAAACACTATATGTAGAGCTGTATTTCCCATGGAGCGTCTGTCAACACGGTTTCAGATGGGCGTCTTGGTTCTGAGGGAGAAAATCAGCCGATATCATGTTATAGGGCGATCAATAACGGCTCCTGTCACCCATTGATTTCCCAACTGGGAGTGGAAATGTGAATGAGGACGGACTAATATAGCCAACGTTACATTGTATTTCATAGGTAGAGACATTTCATTCCCACCCTCTCAATAGTATTTCATTATTGTCTTTAAAGAGAAGTGTCATAAAAAGCGGGAAACCCAGTTATTTCTTTTTGCCTGGCAATTGTATATATTATACTCCTCCATTCAAAAGTTTAGGGTCAGTAAAAAAAAATGAATACTCTTATTCATCAAGGATGCCTCAAACTGATCAAAAAGTGACGGTAAATTCTTTGACATTGTTACAAAAGATTTCTATGTCAAATAAATGCTGTTCTTTTTAACTTTGTATGCATCAAATAATCCTGAAAAAAGCTCAGTCCAGTTCTCATATAACAGCGTCAGTACAGTCAGATCAGTAATATTGTTGAATATTAAGAGTCCCCAACTAAGCAAGTCAGAGGAACCCAAACTTCATCAGGTGACAGAATGGAGCAAAAAACCTTGTGAGAAACCAGGCTCAGTCGGGGGGGGGGGGCAGTTCTCCTCTGGTCAAATGGCCAATCATATGAATGTCAAGCTGTGGATTCCCATTGACACATGTGCTATGAATCTTGTTGCTTAAAGCTGTCAGAAAATTCCCAGGGTGTTTTGTCTTACATAAGTGACAAATAAAGGGGGAAAAACCATTCCTTTTCTGGATGAAATGGCACTTTATTGATTGCAGTTTTGTGTTTCTCTGCAGGAGCATATAAGGGTCTGTCCCAGAAGAGATGCGTTTTAGAGTAGACCCTGTGTAGGTTTCCCTCTTAGTTAGTCGAACAGGAAAACTCTGCAAAGCACTTAACAACTCTTAATACCACTTGGCACACAACCTCTCATAAGGATTCTGGGAATTCTCTCAACTCGAGCAGGGAAATCTGGATAACGTGCACTGAATTGCTACCAGTTGGAACAGCGTAATGCAGGCTGCAGACTTGGAGTGTGTTATTTATACGGGCGTTCAAGCGTACTATGTTTATAATTCAGGCATCAAGTTTTGGTTTGGCATGTACCACTTAAATTTCCTTCAGAAACAGTATCTAGTTATTTTGCGATTCCGTTTGCTGCTGTTAGTGCCACTAAAATGACCTTTAAAGAGCAGCTATTATGCTTTTTTACTTGTTCATCTCTCTTCAGTGTGTACTGTTGCTGTTTGAGTCCCTCCAGCGGGAGATCTTCTCTATATCAGTGTCAGTGTTTCTGAACTCCCTGAAACGCCTCCATTGTAGTCTTGAGTTTTCTTCCGGGAACGAACACATCACACTACTCCTCATTTAAATAATTAATATGCTGAATAAAGGGGCGGGGCCTGGTTGAGTTAGTAAAGTGTGTTGAAACATTTAAGTGTGCATTTCCCAAACACGCTCAAAGCACTTGACCAATTGCAACACACTGATCCAGCTGACCAATCAGAACACATTGTGCTCTTCAGAAGGAGACGCGTCATAGAGACAGGAACTAAACAGAGCGTTACTGACAGACTGGGAAGAGAGGAGCTGCAACAAAGGAGAATATGGGGAGAATAATGTGTTTTTGACCCCATAAACAAAATCAAGAAAAAGGGCATACTAGTCTGGTTTGGAGATGAATGGTGGTCTTCACCTCTGGGGAAGTAGGTGTGAAAAACAACACCTATGTCACGTAATGTGCTAATGTCCTCCAGTCTGCCACCCACACATGCAAAAGAGCAGAAACCGTATCACGTTACCTTGGGCTGCTGCGGGAAAAGTTCACTGCTCACTCGATGGTGACAGATAATGAGAAGTGAACGCTCTCATTCTTTTCTTCTCTTACGCTTGTGAGTATGACGTCCCACAGGACGACAGAATTAGTGCTGGCTTAGCAGAAACAAAACTTTGCTGTAGAGCACAACAGTAGTTATATAAACTGCTTAGACTGGTCCTAAAAGTTAGTCATTTAACTTTTTTTTTCTTCAAGACTGCTCATAACTTTCTGAAGTCAGTTACCTAAAATGGTAGATTGGTATAGACTGATTCCCCCGTGGTTGACTGCTAGTGGGTCAAGCTAGTTCTTAAGATGCAGTCTTAACATAGTGGCTAAGTTTATGCAACTGGCCACTGGAAGTAAATATCTCCTTTGTTTCAAGACAAGACCTACCATGAGCTCTGAAGTTAAGCTTAAGATATTATATTATATTATATTATATTATATTATATTATATTATATTATATATATATTATATATATTATATTATATTATATTATATTATATCAGTATTAAATGTTTTATATTGAAAAATATCATGCATATATTTTATTTAATATTAATATATGTTTATTATTATATTTATTATTTTATTTGAAAAACATCAATATTGATATTATTATATTTAGTATATATGTATTATATTATATTATATTACATTATATTACATTATATTAATTATCAGAATGTTTTATATAGAAAAAATATGCATATATTTTTATTTAATATTAGTATATATTTATTATTTGAAAAACATCAATATTGATATTATATTTAGTGTGTATTTAATCAGTCTGTATCGGATTTTTTTACTTTTAAAAACATTTACATTTTTTATATATATATTTTATATATATATATATATATATATATATATATAATATATGATTATTAATTAATATACACATTACATACAACTTTATTACAAAACACTTTCGGTCATGTCTGAATCCAAATTAAGTCAAATTTGAATAGCAATCACTCCTGTTGGTTAGAGGTACAGCTCTGTTTACATTTGACTATTGGTCTGAAAGGTGACATGACAATAATGACTGAAATACACTCACCTAAAGGATTATTAGGAACACCTGTTCAATTTCTCATTAATGCAATTATCTAATCAACCAATCACATGGCAGTTGCTTCAATGCATTTAGGGGTGTGGTCCTGGTCAAGACAATCTCCTGAACTCCAAACTGAATGTCAGAATGGGAAAGAAAGGTGATTGGAAGGTGAAAGAAGAAAGGAGCAATTTTGAGCGTGGCATGGTTGTTCGTGCCAGGCGGGCCGGTCTGAGTATTTCACAATCTACTCAGTTACTGGGATTTTCACACACAACCATTTCTAGGGTTTACAAAGAATGGTGTGAAAAGGGAAAAACATCCAGTATGTGGCAGCCCTGTGGGCGAAAATGCCTTGTTGATGCTAGAGGTCAGAGGAGAATGGGCCGACTGATTCAAGCTGATAGAAGAGCAACTTTGACTGAAATAACCACTCATTACAACCGAGGTATGCAGCAAAGCATTTGTGAAGCCACAACACGCACAACCTTGAGGCGGATGGGCTACAACAGCAGAAGACCCCACCGGGTACCACTCATCTCCACTACAAATAGGAAAAAGAGGCTACAATTTGCACGAGCTCACCAAAATTGGACAGTTGAAGACTGGAAAAATGTTGCCTGGTCTGATGAGTCTCGATTTCTGTTGAGACATTCAGATGGTAGAGTCAGAATTTGGCGTAAACAGAATGAGAACATGGATCCATCATGCCTTGTTACCACTGTGCAGGCTGGTGGTGGTGGTGTAATGGTGTGGGGGATGTTTTCCTGGCACACTTTAGGCCCCTTAGTGCCAATTGGGCATCGTTTAAATGCCACGGCCTACCTGAGCATTGTTTCTGACCATGTCCATCCCTTTATGACCACCATGTACCCATTCTCTGATGGCTACTTCCAGCAGGATAATGCACCATGTCACAAAGCTCGAATCATTTCAAATTGGTTTCTTGAACATGACAATGAGTTCACTGTACTAAAATGGCCCCCACAGTCACCAGATCTCAACCCAATAGAGCTTAGGTGAGTGTATTTTAAATAATTCAAATTAATTTAAAAAATATTTAAAAAAAAATATTATAGAAATGTATGTGTATGTGTATATACATTTGAAATATTGCACCATAATTTCTGCAATGATTGCCATTTGCAGTGCTGCATTATGTTTACCTATTTTTTTATTTATTTTTTATTATTTTCTAAAAATGTTTTGGCTTAAAATTTACTTCATCTCAGAAGTGTTAATATCGTATCAGAAAACTGAAATAAAAAAAATCCCTTTCAAGAAATGAATGGGAAAACGCTTCAGGAACCAGCGATGGTGAAAAAGAGTCACTGTTGTGCTCATATCAGATCGTAAATGCTGTTTTATGCAGTTTAACGGTCAGCGCTGTGCAGGTCATAAAGCGCTGTATAATGACACTAGCCGTTTGCTGGTGCTTCGTCTCAGAGTCGTGACTCGTGAGAAGTCATTACTGTCCCGAGGGCTGATGGGTGCAGAAGAGCGCACCGTGATGTCACAGCGGTCAGGATGGCGTTATGTAAAGCACTCGGCTCAAAGGGAAACTGGGATAACTGACTTTCTTTCTCTCTATCCCTTCATCACTATCCTGTGTTTCTTCTTTCTTGTGGCGTTTCATGTCATTCAGATGCTTATCTGTGTCTGAGAGCTGTGTTGACCTCTGTGTTATGAACAGACAGAAGAATGTGTTTCATAACCGTTATCCTCTCTGTATGTTTGATTCATCTATCAGAATGGATAGAATGGAAAAGATCTGTGCCAAAGATTGTTTTTTTGAGTGAGTGAGTGAGTGAGTGAGCGAGTGAGCTACCTTGTTTTCCAATCTCTACCTAGTTTGTTTGCTTTTAAGGGGAAAACGTGTAAATGTGTACTAGACGTCTTTGACCGTTGCAACACAAGTGTTGCATTTTTAAGATGGCATGCAAAGAAAAGTTAAAAATGCATCCATTATTTTACTCCGCCATTGCAGGTGTATTGAGAAAAATGACCAATTATGAATAATAATTGCATTTTCATGACTGGTGAATTCTTTATCTAAATGTAACTATATATCAAGTCCGGTTCATACAAATCTAGTTGATTTCAGTAGAAACTGGTGTTAGTATGTTGTTGAGCTAACGAGTAGAAATATACAAAAACTAATTCTGTAATATCTTTAAATAGACTATTATATTATATTAATCATATCATATATCATATTATATATTGTATTAAATGTTTTATATTGAAAAAAATTATGCATATATTTTTTAAATATTATAAATATAATACTTTTAAATATGTTATATTATATTATAATTTAAAAACTTACTACAATATAATTGGTAAAAAGCCTTTATGTATAATACATGATAAAGGTATTCATAATGCACATTAAAATGCATTATATCTTTTCATAATTATTACCAATGTTAAAATGCATTATAAATTGGTTGTTTGCCATGTGTTTTAATGCATTATACTTTCTAAATGAATGAATAGATAAGTATTATAATGTATTATTATTGTGCTTACAAAAGATCATACTGTGCATTATAAGGTGCATAATTAATGCATTAAAAATACTTCTATAGTGCATTATATAAATGAAGGCTTTAAGTGTTACTGTATTATTATTAGGGATCTTACTAGGGCTGTTGAAATGGAACCTGACGGGAGGAAGTAAGCACATGATATCACTGTTGGCTCGTATGACTTCTCGTGTTAAATCTGCCCATCTGTGTTTTTGACTCCTGCAAGCATTTTATGTCTTCTCACCATTTCTTTGTCTAAAAACTGCCTGTTGGCCATATACCTACCCATTCAGAATGTGTCAGCGGTTTGGATGTCACCATTACCTCTATTATAACTCAAGTTTACAGCATTTATCTCAGTGTGTGTGTGTGTGTGTGTGTGTGTGTGTTCTTTCTTAAGCCAAGTAGGGCATCTCCTCTGGACTGCATTAGCGCTGCTCGAGTAGACGCCGTGGAAGTCACTGGCTGTTCCTAATCCAAAACAGTCGGCTGAAGGTTTCAGAGAGCAAGGTCGCCATGACAACAGCATGGTTTCCAAGCTGGGAATACTTGACCCACGTAAGAGAGTCGAGTCTGATTCCCGAGCGCTGAAATATCAGCTCCATCATGCAGAGAGGCCGTTTTCCCTGCCTCATCAGCCCCGTTCAGCCCTGCATCTGAACTGGGTTACGGTTGCCTAAGGAGCGCTTTGCTGCGAGGGTCAGAGTTTGTGATGGCATTTCACCACGTCTTACTGTTGGATTGTGACTGATTGTTTCTGAAGAGATTTCTGTCACAGCTCTCTTCCCATCAAATGAAATGAGGGAAATGCAAGAGATTTAGTGTTTGAATCCAGATGGAAGAAAACAGGCTGTTTTAAGTGGTTTTATGTGGATTTTGGGCACTTGTCAGTTTGGCCAGACCAGATAAACTAGCTTAAGCCAGACCAGCAAACCACCTCAAGCTGGTTTAAGCACTGCTGTATAGTGCTGGGTGGTATACCGGTTCATACCGAATACTGGTATTTATTTTTGTTATGATATGAATTTTGATTACACCGCAATACCGGAGTGAGTGAAGTCGGACAGCCGCTCTGTGTACGTCGCCTGTACACTCGTTATTGCGATGCAATGTGGGATTGAATGAGTGCACTCAATAACGTCCACTGTGGTTTCGGACACCACTACAAATGGCTGTCCCTTCAAATAATGTCCTATTTGAGGTTATAGGGGGAGATTTCGGATTCTGCCCTTGATTACAGCGGAGAATTCAAACTTCACGCAGCGCACGCCTGAGAGCGGTTTCTGTGCGGAGCGCCGTGATGAGATTAACATCGTTCTCCATGTGGATCAAATAGATTATTCTGCTACACGGACGACAACGATGCAAGTTAATAAATAGACCGACAATGGGCAAAAAAAGTAACTGCTTTATTCTTTCTGTGTTTAACTTGCGTGTGTCATTTGTTCAGACTAGTGCTCCTAAATGTATTGAAAATATCCTTAGACCTTTTAAATGTTCTTCCGTGTTTCTCCCTCGTTTTGGCTGTTTGTTGTTAACGTTATATAGGGTTTTCAAAATGCTTAATGTCTCCGTGGTCATATTTTAATATTCATGTGTCTGTAATGAGTGTGTTTTATTGGTTGTCTCCCCACAGCATCATTTTGTGGGGCTTTGTAAACCTGTAACTCTAGTGAGGAGTTTGTCTACAATATTCACTCATGACAGTAAAACAGGGCATTCTAGTCAACCTACTGCAGTATTTCCCCTCTCAATCAGTAGAAAATGTGGTTAACACCTGGTCATGCATAGGGGGAAAAATACCGTCATATACCGTGATAATATTTTGGAAAATACCGTGATATAAATTTTTGGTCATACCACCCAGGACTACTGCTGTATTTAAAATAGATGATTTAGATGATGCATATTTTCTTTGTCCCAGTTTAATGTGCAGAGATCATTATAAGTAACTAATTTGTAGGTTAGCTTCAGATAGTCAGACTTTTGGCTATTGGGATCCACTTTGCAGCTTGTTCTGCTTATGCTGTAAAAGTACAGAAAGTATTTCAGGATAACTAGTATGTATACAGCATATCTAGAAAACATCCAAATGATTTTGTCTCATAACAGCGGAAACAACTTAAAATACTCCGTCATTCGTGGTCATACTATGGAAGCTTGTTTCCGGCACAGAGTAAAAAATAAAATAAAAAACGTAATTGTGACAACTTGTCTCACAATTCGTTTTTTTTTCTTCTTTTTTTTCTCACAATTGCACATTTTTTTCCCCTCAGAATTGGACTTTATAACTAGCAATTTCATGCTATAAATTATATAAGTAAGACTCGCAATTCTGACTTTATATCTCACAACTGACCTATTGGTAAGCCCCTCCCCTCGAACGCAGATGAGCCAATGGCAGTCGAGTATGAGTTGCACAGGGACCGGAACTCTGACATCTTTAGGTTTCAGCGCCATAGAGAAACATTGGAAGATCCGAAGCTCTCATCGGTTTGATGGTGTTTATGCTACAAAGATGGTAAAACAATGTGCCTGGGGTGCTGTAACACTGACTTCTGGTCGTCATACTCTCATTAAGTTGCGATTAAAGTGAGGTCAAAACATAAACAAAGGTCTACATTTCATGCCTCTCCATATTAAACTGGTTAAATGGAAATGTATTTAATCTTACCCTGCTGTACATGAACACTGTTGATCCTGGATGTTGTCATCTGCGATCGAGATGACTGTAACATGAGGCTACTCCCAATTGCATTGTGATCTGTAAACCCTCGCTTCCAAATTAATCTTGTCCACCATATTTAGTTTAAAATCTTTTATATATCCCTCCATGGCATATTTAAGTCCCACTTGAATGCTCCTTGACGAGAGGTGGTCCTTCTGTGTCCAAAAACATCTCGAGACAAGGTTTTCACACGGACAGCTGTCATTGTAAGACAGTTAGCAACTCCGTTTGTTTGTCCGAGTTAGCAACAGTAACTGGGGGGGTGGGGCTTACCGATAGGTCTATTGCAAGATATAAAGTCGGATGGAATTTAATCTTTTAAATTGTTTTATTCCGTGGCGGAAACAAGCTTCAGATAAGAGTAATGCATCATTTGAAACTGTAAAGGGTCTTTTTTTATTTGTGTACACTCACAATAAAAAAGTGCTTTAGTAAAATAGGAGAACAAACAGGATGCCACTTTCTGCCGTCCCAGTTTCTTTTCTGTGAAGTTTGATGAGCACGTCACAAAAATGAATTGAAACTCCGCGTATGGACTACTAGCAAGCTCTTGTGTGCATCTGAACTCTTGTTTTGGTGCATAGATTGTCTCTTCTTCTTCTGCTGTTTTTCCTGTTGTGGCGGTTAGCAAACAGCATTGCATTAGCGTGCGCACCCCCTTCTGGATTAGAGTGTGGATCGCCTGTGACTAACTGTATTCGTGGTCTGACTGCATGCACCGAACCGCGACATCCGTATAACAGTAAATAAATAATACCAAAATAACACTGCCTCAAACTTATTGTGTTTCATAGATTAGCTGGCACAAATGGGGCTGTTGTTGTTTGAGGAACTCGTTTGTAAGTGATCATTATTGTGCTGTTGTTTTTGTACGTAAACAACACATTTCACCTGTAATTTCACAGTCAGAACATGATATGATCCCAAAGACTGCTGTAGAGTTTACCGACATCCCAATCCCTAAATTTCCATAATGAATCCTCATGACTAGCACGTCTCTGAAGCGTCTCCTTCTATAGTCTTAGTTGATCCTGTTTGAACTGATGTTCATCCCACAGACTGAGCTCTTCTGAATGGACTTGTCTATGATGTACCCATCGGACTTTGCTTCATCCACACGTGGAAAATAAATGTGCAGCTGCCTGATGATTAAAACATGGCGATTTCATTAATGACTTCATCTGTGTTATGCACTGATGCAGACCTGACTAATTGCTTTTGCTTGAGGTGTACTTTCTCACATGTACTTGTACTACATGTACTTACTCTAGTAATAACAGTAAATTATGCTTAGTTACAAGTAACCAACCTAAACCTATCCCTAACCTTAACCCTATAGTAAGTGCATGTAGTTAATTAATATAACGAAGTACTTATTTGTGTAGTTACACAGTAACAATGTCACCTTAAAATGAAGTGCAACCTAAATAAATAAGTGGGTTGAGTTTTATTGATATTGGATCAGTAATACAATCTAATATGTGTGTTTGTTTGTGTTGCAGCTGAGTTTCCAGCACAAAGTGGGCGTCCTGTATTGCAAAGCGGGTCAGAGCACAGAGGAGGAGATGTACAATAATGAGAACGCCGGGCCGGCGCTGGACGAGTTCCTGGATCTGCTCGGCCAGAGAGTCCGGCTGAAGGGCTTCACGAAGTACCGAGCACAGCTGGACAACAAAAGTATGTGCTAATGTTAACATCATGTACTTACAACACAGTGCATTTATATATACAGGGCTTGACATTAACCTTTCGCTCAGCAGCCACCAAAGTTACTAACCACTTAGCATTTTCACCTTCCACAATTTTGACATTGATACCATGGGGAAAAACTGCCATGTAGATATTTTTTATATAATCTCATAATTTGGCAGCAGGTTTATTGGGCTGCTGTCACTTTAAGACCTGACGCACACTTTTACACGTGTTTTCTTTCTCAACTGTTTACATTCACTTAAACTGATTGTGTTTCCGTGAAAATAGTGTTGAGTTATTTGCTAATAAAATGAAAAAAAAAAAAATTATTATGTACAGCAATGTGTCAATCACATCATGCAGCTCAGATAGTCATGTGTCATGTCATTTGAAAGGTCTTACGGAGTAGAACACAACAAGCCTAATTGTTTTGGGCTTTGACTAAACTTGAGTGAGTTTTTTGTAAGTTAAGTCCTGCAAGACCCATATGTAAATAATATACCAATGTGGCATTCACGTGGCGTTTTTCACTCGTAACTTCATGAAACGTCACATCATTATTTACAGCAGATTCTCACGATTACAAAGAGCCCAAAGTCATAATCCGTCTTTTAGATCTAATGATATTCCACGTTGAAGTCTAACAGCACAGATACACATAAGCGGAGTACAAAAATGTGTACAAAAAAAAAAACAGTTGTTTAGACTTGGCGTTTACGCTAATAACTTTGTGAAACATGCTCTGATGAAAATGGCACATCCCTATTTACAGCAGACTCCCACGATTAAAAAGAGACCAAGGACACCATAATCCGTCACTTAGATCGTAAAATATTCCCACATAGATTTATAACACATTATAACCTGACAGGAGCACATAAGCTAAATAAACTATTGTAGTGCTAAAGTGGTGTTTATGCTTGTAACGTCATGAAACATGCTCCGATCATTGAAAACAGCACATCAGTACTTACAGTTGAGTCCAAAATCAACATAATCCATTGCGTGGTTCGTGAGATATTTCTCGCGGATGTTGTGTTGATCAATGCAGTTTTGAAAAATATGACAATTCATTTTTATAGCAGCTAGGTGGCGCCCAGGGGCAGTACACTCCGGTTTAGATGAATAACTCGGCGCCCGTTAGGAGTTGATCAAAATGCATAGATGCATTGGAAAGCTGAGATTCATTTTAAGCTTTAAAATTATATACATTTTGTGTTATTATATAATATATATAATATAATATAAATAATATTGTAATAATATATGTCTTTTAAATTAAAAAATTACCTACCATTTGACTGTCCTTGCTATAGTTTTGGAGTTATGAGTCTTTAAAGTTGTGTGTGTCACTCAGAAAACAACAGTTTTATAAATGTCAGGGATTGAACAAAATCCTGTAAATGCTGTAACTTTTGATTAATGTATGATATCACCACAAAATCTGATCCAGATGCAGACCACATATAGGGGAACATCACCAACATATCAACATACCAAACTACCAAAACATCACCATCTGCTGCCAAATATCATGTCTTTTATCAGCAGTTTCTCAGCATTAGATTGTCCAAATGTAATTAAAAAAAATAAAAGTATAAAAAGTTTGCTAAATGATACCCACCATTTGACTGTCCTTGCTATAGTTTTGGAATTATGAGTCTTTAAAGTTGTGTATGTAACTCTAGTAAAAAACTCTAAAAATACCCTCAGGGCTTAAGGGGTTAAGCACAATAAGCAGCGAAAAATAACTTCATTTAGTGCTGAGAGGCGGCTTTATGTGCGGCACTTTGTATGTGAGCACAAAATCTCTGGGAATTAATAAAATGATGTGCAATATGCACAATCCCACGCCGAAATTCAGGCCCTGTAACACCAACAATATTCATCCAGTGCAAATGAAGCAAGTGAGTGAGTGGAGGCGGGTTTGTGACGCTCGCTGTCGGAGAGATGAGAGCGAGAGAAAGAGCAGCACATTTTTTGTAACTCCTATTATAGCAAACTTTGTGTAATGAACACATCTCAAAAGTTTTAAACACCCCCTCACGCACGTACGCGTCTGAATGACTGCGTGGGGGCTGCGTGTCTGTTTCTGACGGGAGCTGATGGTGCATGAGCTGGAGGAGCGGCAGCTGTGCTGACGTCTCACTTCAGCTCATCAGTGCCTCATGCTGAGATGTCGCTGGCGTAACACTAAATGAACCTTCACTCTTTAACCCAGAGAGATTTGATCAAAGCTGCACATATGTTCCTTACTAAGAGAAACACACTGCTTAAACCATCCTGGTCTTAGCTGGTCACTAAACTGGTTTCCACTGGTCAGGCAGGTCTGGTTTGATCATTTTAAACACTTGTCAGGCCAAGTTGTAAGACCAGTTTTAAATTGGTTTTTAATTCAAATCTGTGAACATTGTTGTTTTGTGACTTGTGATGCACAAGTTATAATGAGTTTGATTGTTTTTTTTCCCCAGTGATAATGTTGTCAGGGCAAGTAAAAACCAACTGAGTCAACAGAGAAAAGTGTTCAGTCCAGTTTCTCCTCTCTTTGTTCCCTTATGTCTCAAACACGAGATGTTGTTTGTCCTGTTGTTGACAACTCTCCTCCATTACAGCGGACTCGACCGGCACTCACTCGCTCTACACGACCTACAAGGACTATGAGCTGATGTTCCACGTCTCCACACTTCTGCCCTACACACCCAACAACAGGCAGCAGGTCCGTGTCCTTCTTTTTCTGAAGCCCACTTATAATCTTTATGCTAATGAGCTCTCTTGTGATTGGCTAATGTCTTCACACAGGGGTTCTGATTACCTTTATTTGTTTTCTTGTGTGATAATGACCGGTAAATTCCATGATATGTTCTCTTTAACAACTAGTTAAATAATTTGACCAATACCACTGTTGTCTTTGGCCCGTCTTTAAAGCCATTGTGTTGTGATATCGTTGCTTTTCCGTCAGCTGGTCCCGGAGGGGATCGGGCTGTGATGTGTGTCAGATGCTTGTACAGGTGGAATGGACGGATCGGCTGGTCTGCCGGAGACGCTCTGATGAGGTTTAGATTAGGAGGCTCATGGGGCATCAGTCAGAGCTGTAGAAGCGCATGAGCAGCTAACAGCGGGCTTCATGTGACGTGACCTCCTCAATCCACCCGCAGGCATGAACTGCTCACACACTCCTGAAGGCAGAGGAAAAAGAGATAAATGCATGTGGAAATCAGAGCAGTGAGACCAACCTGAAAGATATCAACATCTACTTTAAACCTGAAACTTAGGGAATAGGAATTTTGTATTAGGTATTTGGGAAAAAAACCCACCCCGACCCACTCATCCATCCATCCACCTATCCACCCACCCATCCATTCATCCACCCACCTATCGAACCATCCACCCATCCATTCATCCACCCACCCACCCATCCACCCACCCATCCATCCATCCATCCATCCATCCATCCATCCATCCATCCATCCATCCATCCATCCACCCACCCACGTACCCATCCACCCACCCACGCACCCATCCATTCACTCACCCACCCATTCACTCACCCACCCATTCACTCACCCATCCATTCACTCACCCACCCACCCATTCACTCACCCACCCATTCACTCACCCATCCATTCACTCACCCACCCATTCACTCACCCACCCACCCATTCACTCACCCACCCACCCATTCACTCACCCATCCATTCACTCACCCACCCATTCACTCACCCATCCATTCATCCACCCACCCATTCACTCACCCACCCATTCACTCACCCATCCATTCATCCACCTACCCATTCACTCACCCATCCATCCACTCACCCACCCATTCACTCCCCCATCCATTCACTCCCCCATCCATTCACTCACCCACCCATTCACTCACTCACCCATCCATTCACTCACCCATCCATCCATTCACTCACCCATCCATTCACTCACCCATCATTCATCCACCCACCTATCGATCCATCCACCCATCCATCCATCCATCCATCCACCCACCCACCCACCCATTCACTCACCCATCCATTCACTCACCCATCCATCCACTCACCCATCCATCCACTCACCCACCCATTCACTCACCCATCCATTCACTCACCCACCCATTCACTCACCCACCCACCCATTCACTCACCCACCCATTCACTCGCCCACCCATTCACTCACCCATCCATCCATTCACTCCCCCATCCATTCACTCGCCCATCCATTCACTCGCCCATCCATTCACTCGCCCATCCATTCACTCACCCATCCATCCACTCACCCACCCATTCACTCACCCACCCATTCACTCACCCACCCACCCATTCACCCACCCACCCACCCATTCACTCACCCACCCACCCATTCACTCACCCACCCACCCATTCACTCACCCACCCATTCCCACCCACCCATTCACTCGCCCACCCATTCACCCCCACCCATTCACTCGCCCACCCATTCACTCGCCCACCCATTCACTCACCCATCCATCCATTCACTCACCCATCCATTCACTCACCCATCATTCATCCACCCACCTATCGATCCATCCATCCATCCATCCATCCATCCATCCATCCATCCATCCACCCACCCACCCATTCATCCACCCACCTATCCATTCATCCTTCCATCCCTCCCTCCCTCTCTCCCTCCCATCCATCCATCCCCTTTTTGGACAGTGTTTATTGATTTTTCTCTCAGGTTTGAATCTAAATATTTCTAACTATTCTGAACTGAACATAATATTATGATTTTTTTTTTTTTATTATTATTATTATTGTTCTATTTAATAATTTTTAATTGCATTTTAAAGCATTTAATTCTTACTTGCTAAATAATATGTAACAAAGCTGAAATTCAATGAAATTTTGCCACTCCTGCAAGACTGCAGATGACTTCACTTTTGTTAAAAGTCTGGATTTTATTTGATATTATAATTGTCAAATTTGCTAAATGCATTAACTGCATTAAATGTAATGCCATTAAATGCATTTTATATGTTTTATATATCATAATAGGTTCATAGTCAAATGTCAAATAGTTCATAGTTATGCATCAAATGTATAGCCACTCCAGCCGCATCACTGTCACTTGTGTCTCTGACAGTCGATTGGCAGGATTAGAGGATTTTCTGTCTTTTTCTTCTCCAACTTCAATTCTATTCGATTGCGCAGGATTAGCGAATAAATCCCTGGCCGTAAGCTTCCAGAAGACTTGGGCACAGTTCAGCCTCTCATCTTCTCATCCGCCCTGTCTCCCCCATAATCCTGTTTGTAACCCTTGGCCACTCACAGGAAGGCAGGCACACAGTTTTAATATGACATCCCTATAGAGCGGCTCAGGGTTAATAGAATATATTGAGTTCCTGACTCTGTCGCCAAATGCTCTTATCTAGCGTCTTTGAGATATGAAGCCCGACTGTTCTAAAAATTGTTCCAGATTTAGATACTTGTGCATGATGATCTTAAGAGATTATAAATAGTCTTCCACAGCGTCTTCTGAGACCTTTATGGCAACAAAATTACACCAGATGGCACATTGCTGGTGATTATTTGCATTTTTAACAAATATTTCTCTTATATTTTTATTCTGTTTCTTTTTGTTGTGAAAAGAATTTCCTTCCTAAATTCTTCAAAGCTCAGACTGGCTTGATCTAAGAGTCAAGCACAATGGAAATCCATCCAGCCTTCACAACTCGTATTACAAACGGGGTCCAATGTGAAGTTTTTGCCACACCTGCTAATGTTAGATGAAAATAAATCATTAAATAATTGTAATAAATATTTTTACAGGTTGTGAAATGTATTATGCAATATTTTCAACATAAAAGTATTATTGTTGCTGTTGTTATTTATTTATTTAACTCTTATTTGGCAATTATCAAGTGTTAATTTTGAACCCTGATTACAAAAAAGGATTAAAAATGCAGAGCTGCCAACTCTCACGCACTGGCCGTGAGACACACGCATTTGATTGGTCTCACACGCCACACCCCCGATTTCTCACGCTCGGTCAAATGGCTGAAAGATGAGTTTATCTGTAGATCTACCTGTTGAACCACTCGTGATCGACTAGTTATGCTTTCGGTGAGGGGGTTCAAGATAAATGTGCAAATAAATACAAAGTCGCGTGACCAAAAGCTACATTCCGTTTTTGGCCTGTAATGAACGAAGCGGTACGGTGTGACGCTCAGCTCAATACGCAGGCGCGCTCCACTCAATCACTCACGGCCCAAGCAAACGCTCCACTCATGAACACGCACTCACCGGTAAAACAGCGTTCGCTCAAATCCCGTTCTGACATGACATTTCTCTGTACTTGTTGTAGCCATTAAGCAATGTAGCTATTTTGTTTCATATTTATGTTTAAATATTACAGTGCTATTTTTACATTTCATCTAGGCTATTATGAAAAGTGCAAAGATGCGAGTGGGTCAGAAATTTGAGTTGCATACATTGCATACATTTTGTTCTTGCACTGATGTTAAATTTGTAGCCATTTTGCACTTTGAGAGCCAGTTTGAGATTTTGAGTATTGTGTGTATCGGATAGTTTACAAAATCAAATGATTCTGACAGTTTTTGCCATTGAAATGACTGGGAAAAAAGTGTCCCAATCAACCTGAATACACCCTATACTCTTTGAAATCATAATTGCATTGCATTATGTTGCTTGAAACCCCAAATGTTATAACATTCTTCATTAACAATTATTCAGTTATTTGTAACAATGGCATTGTAAAAAAGTTAGCTACTTTTTGATAGTAACTTGTAGTGTAGCTATTTTTTCAAAAGGGTAGCTTGAATGTAAAAAAAAAATGATTTGCTTTGTACAGCGACAGAAATTTGGTTGGCCCCACCAAATCTCACTCCAAGATTTTTTGAAAAGTTGGCAGCTCTGAAAATGTGTTCACCAGTCAGTGATGTGTCATCTTCTTCAGAGCTCAAACAAACCCTCACTTCCTGTTCCTGTTCATGATAGTTCTTGAACTTTTCTTGGAACAGTCCATTGACCTCGGTTTCTCTTCTCTCACCAGTTGCTCAGAAAGAGACACATAGGAAATGACATCGTCACCATCGTGTTTCAGGAACCCGGTGCCTTGCCCTTCACACCCAAAAACATCCGGTCCCATTTCCAGCATGTGTTCGTCATCGTTAAAGTTCACAATCCGTGCACTGAGAATGTCTGCTACAGGCAAGTGAAGGGCAAACGTCTGTCTGACAACGATGCCTTTGATTGTAAAGCTATTAAGAGAAATGAAGTGATTGTATTTATCATTGATGTCTGTTACTTTGAAGAGAAAAGTATCAGTGAAGCTTAAGAACTTGCATTAAATGCTGGAGAACCTAAAGGAATCAATTATGTGTATAAATGCTTGGCTTCCCTGTAATTTTGATCTTCTTTTTAAAAGCACGGTCAAAGGCTGTTTGAGTCATTTAATTATTGCAATTAAAGGGTAAATTCTGTCATTATTCATATAATTCATGCTGTTCCAAACCGCTTTCTCTCATCCGTAGTTTGAGCTCTTTCCTATGTAATGAACCTGCCGTAACGAGTGGCTTTAAAACCCAAAAAGGGGTAAAAACAGTATTATAAAAACAGCCAATATGACTCTTCTGAAATCATACTGTAGCTTTGTGTGAGGTCAAAGTTAATTTAAAATTGTTATACCCTAATAATCTTCCCTCCCATCCTGTGTTTTTATTAGCTAGAGCTAAAACTATAAAAAATAATTTAATAGAAATTGAAATAAAGTGGATCAAAGAAAACAAACAGGGGTCCAGTTTTGCCACACCTGCTAATGTTAGATGAAAATAAAATTTTAATACATATTTTTACAGGCTGTGAAAATGTATTTTGCAGTTTTTTTAGCAACATAAAATGTATTATTATTATTATTATTATTTATAAATATTTATTTATTTTACTCTTTTTTTTTTTTTTGGCACTTGGCAAAAGCATTAAAAATATTATTTGTGCTATTTTTTTTTATTTCAGTTTCTTTTAGTATTAGCTGAAATGAGCTGGATTGATGTCATATTTTGGGGCAAAACCTTTAATTAAAGCAATTAGTTATATAAAACTATTACAAATGACAAAAGCAAAACTAAATTACTAAAGCTGAAATAAAATGTAAATATAAATATTAGATGAAAAATGTCCAAAATACTTAGTTACTATATATATATGTATATGTATATGTATATGTATGTATATATGTATATGTATGTATATATGTATATGTATGTATATATGTATATGTATGTATATGTGTGCTTTTTGTATTTATATGTATAGACGTTTAAAAATAAGAATGCAAATGACAAATGCACACAGTAAAATTACCAAAACTTAACTTAAAATTAAAATGAAACCTGAATCTAATATAACTAAATATAAAATACAAACCCGATTCCAAAAAAGTTGGGACACTGATTTATTGAAATTAAAAAATGATTTATTGAATTATTTAATGCAATGATTTACAAATCTCATAAACTTGTATTTTATTCACAATAGAATATAGATAACATATCAAATGTTGAAAGTGAGACATTTTGAAATGTCATGCCAAATATTGGCTCATTTTGGATTTCATGAGAGCTACACATTCCAAAAAAGTTGGGACAGGGAGCAATAAGAGGGCGGAAAAGTTAAATGTACATATAAGGAACAGCTGGAGGACCAATCTGCAACTTATTAGGTCAATTGGCAACATGATTGGGTATAAAAAGAGCCTCTCAGAGTGGCAGTGTCTCTCAGAAGTCAAGATGGGCAGAGGATCACCAATTCCCCCAATGCTGCGGCCAAACATACTGGAGCAATATCAGAAAGGAGTTTCTCAGAGAAACACTGCAAAGAGTTTGAAGTTATCATCATCTACAGTGCATAATATCATCCAAAGATTCAGAGAATCTGGAACAATCTCTGTGCGTAAGGGTCAAGGCCGGAAAACCATACTGGATGCCCGTGATCTCCGGCCCTTAGACGGCACTGCATCACATACAGGAATGCTACTGTAATGGAAATCACAACATGGGCTCAGGAATACTTCCAGAAAACATTGTCGTGAACACAATCCACCGTGCCATTCGCCGCTGCCGGCTAAAACTCTACAGGTCAAAAAAGAAGCCACATCTAAACATGATCCAGAAGCGCAGGCGTTTTCTCTGGGCCAAGGCTCATTTAAAATGGACTGTGGCAAAGTGGAAAACTGTTCTGTGGTCAGACCAATCAAAATTTGAAGTTCTTTTTGGAAAACTGGGATGCCATGTCATCCGGACTAAAGAGGACAAGGACAACCCAAGTTGTTGTCAGCGCTCCGTTCAGAAGCCTGCATCTCTGATGGGATGGGGTTCATGAGTGCGTGTGGCATGGGCAGCTTACTCATCTGGAAAGGCTCCATCAATGCTGAAAGGGATATCCAAGTTCTAGAACAACATATGCTCCCATCCAGACGTCGTCTCTTTCAGGGAAGACCTTGCATTTTCCAACATGACAATGCCAGACCACATACTGCATCAATTACAACATCATGGCTGCGTAGAAGAAGGATCCGGGGACTGAAATGGCCAACCTGCAGTCCAGATCTTTCACCCATAGAAAACATTTGAGCATCATAAAGAGGAAGATGCCACAAAGAAGACCTAAGACAGTTGAGCAACTAGAAGCCTGTATTAGACAAGAATGGGACAACATTCCTATTCCTAAACTTGAGCAGCTTGTCTCCTCAGTCCCCAGACGTTTGCAGACTGTTAGAAAAAGAAGAGGGGATGCCACACAGTGGGAAACATGGCCTTGGCCCAACTTTTTTGAGATGTGTTGATGCCATGAAATTTAAAATCAACTTATTTTTCCCTTAAAATGATACATTTTCTCAGTTTAAACATTTGATATGTCATCTATGTTGTATTCTGAATAAAATATTGAAATTTGAAACTTCCACATCATTGCATTCTGTTTTTATTCACAATTTGTTCAGTGTCCCAACTTTTTGAAATTGGGTTTATAAAAGCTTGCAGCATAAAAATGTAATATGCCCTTGTGTTTTCAATAAATAACAATATATATTTAAATCAGTTCATCACAAAAATCTGTTGTATGACTTCAGAAAATGAAATTCATATGGACTACTTCTGTGGTGCTTGTTTTGTTATTTTTGAGTCAGTCCATGTTCACTTTGCTTTCATTGTGAAAGATCTGCATGAATTTTTGTGTTCCGATAGTTTTCCATGACAGATTAAAATGACAGATTTTTGCTATTTCTTTGAAATGTTTTTGGATCTGTGAAGTGCATCTTGAGCAATATGTTCATGATTGATTGCATTCGCTACACTAGACTCCAATCTCTCTTTGCAGTGTTGCAGTATCCAGATCAAAAGACGTGCCTCCGTTCGGCCCTCCCATTCCGAAAGGCGTGACCTTTCCCAAGTCAGCCGTCTTCAGGGACTTCCTGTTGGCCAAGGTGATCAACGGGGAAAATGCAGCGCACAAATCCGAGAAGTTTCGTGCCATGGCGACCCGCACACGGCAGGAGTATCTCAAGGACCTCGCGGAGAACTTCGTGAGCACGACGACAGTGGACTCTGCGGTGAAATTCAGCTTTATCACACTGGGGGCCAAGAAGAAGGAGCGCGTGAAGCCGCGGAAGGACGCCCATCTCCACAGCGTGGGGGCCGTCACCTGGAGCGTGGTGGCCCGAGATTTCGGACAGTCAGCAGACGTGGAGTGCCTGCTGGGGATTTCCAACGAGTTCATCGTGCTGATCGAGGAGGAGTCAAAGAATGTGATTTTTAACTGCTCCTGTCGGGATGTCATTGGTTGGTCTTCCGGCGTCATGAGCATCAAGATCTTCTATGAACGTGGAGAGTGTGTGATGTTTTCCGCGCACGACAACTGTGGAGAAGACATTAGAGAGATTGTACAAAGACTTGAGGTAAGAGCATTCTTGTTCTTTAACAATTGCCAGATTAAAAGTGCCCTTATTGAGCATTTTGTTGGATATTACCTGTCATGCAGGTAAAATAGCTGTACACATGTTACATAATTGTTGTTAATAAATGAAATATCTTGACACTTATTTAAAGGGATACTTCAGCGATTTGCATTAAGCTTTGTATCAGTAGAAATCCGGTAGTATATTCGAATGATCGTGCTTCCCCCCCTCATGTCCCCCTGAGATGAGAGATTTATGTATTTTATTTCTGGAAAAAATCCTCCGATGACGCAAAATGACGATATTTGTGCCATCGGAGGATTTTTTGGCCAGAGGCTAAAGACTACAGCCAGTAGGAGGAGCTAGTTCTGCATGTCATCAACCCGCCCACAGGGGGTGGGATCTCACTCACAGCGCTCGGCTCGGGCAGCTGTGGGCATTCATGTAAACGGAGCGGAGCGGTGCAAAGTGAGTGTTTCAACTTTTCAAATTAATTCCTATGAAAGTTAAGCTTCCATAGGCATGATCTGAACACGCGCCGTGAATGACTGCCGCGCCCGCGCTTACCTCAGCTCGTCGCTCTCGTGATGAATGAGATCTGACTCCTGCTGCGTTTGTGCCGTGACACTCGCTCGGCTCACTCACATTATATTGAACAGACACGTTCAGTTTTTAATTGTAGTGTGTTCTCTAACTGAACTAAATACCTTTAAAGTGAAAACAACGATAGGGGCGGTGCCGCGCTGGGAAAGTGATCCAGTGATCCAGTAGCCGTGGCTTTGGGAGTGGCCTCGTAGGGCAGCGAAACAAGTGCATTCTGGGAGTTGCTGTCATTCATCCACATGAGCCAAAAATACATTTTGTCTTTTCTCAGTCTAGAAGGCACCAAATTCAAAAATAATTTCACATTTCTACTACATAAATGACCCATTTTAAATACACATTCATCTTCCCAGCGCTGAAGTACCCCTTTAATAACATTACAGATTGATCTAAATAAACAGGGTATGTGCAACTTTGGTGTATAAGACAGCAGGCTAACCGGGTAGCTGTGTTTTGTGCGAACAATATAAATCATGATGTGATTTTGTAGAAATTGTAATCAGGTGCCAGAAAAGAGTACCTTTACATAAAGGACCCGATCATGGAGCAATGCACAGCACAAGCGCAGCGTTGAGCTTCTTGAGTCTGTTCAGTAAGGAGCGTTTTGATTGGTGGATTAAAAGCTCACAAAAGCGATTGGCTAAACAGAACATCCTCCAAAAAAAGATATTTATGAATCTTAACCTTCCAGGAAGGTCTCAAAAAATAACACACACAAATGCACGTGTGACGATGTGCAAATGCAGATTCAACGATCCATAAACACATGTAACATCTTTCATAAATGTGTGATGGAAATTAATTGATTCAGCAGTGACCTCTTTGTGGGTGGAGATTTGAAATTTGACTGTGTGATTTGTTTATATTGTTGCAAAATGTAAACTATATTATCACCCTGCTCTAATCTGCTAAATGCGAGTGTAAAACATTAAAAAAGCTGCTTAGAAACAATGTGTAATATGAAAAATAAAAGCCTACAGACTAGCACATTTTTAATTTAATAGTTTAAACTAGCAACCTAAACTCCCATAATGCCCTATTCCTGTTCATCTTTTTGATGCATCTTCAGGATACTTTCATTCAGATGTTTATCTTCTCATCTCAGTCCTTTCCCTTTTACCAGAATCTAATTGGGTTGAATGAAAACCTGCTGATTCTTTCCCTCTCTTGGCTGGAGAAGTAAGTCTGCTTCCAGTTGTGGTCCTGTTATCTTGGGGAACGGTCTAATTATTCCATAAATGACTATTCTTTGGGGATCTTCAGGCGTAGTCTTTTATCAGAAAGTATCTGTAATTAAACATGTTCGTCGTCTTCCTGTACATATGTTCACCGCTACCTGTGAAGAACTGGGCCTGATGAAATCTGTGCCTTCTGAAGCCATCATAGTCCTCTGACACGGTTTCTCAGAGGGATCGAGTAATATCGATGGCCAGAATGTTTGACCGGTCCGCGCGGGTGTGTAGTGTTACTCTTGGCGGTGGTCCTGATCTATGTTCTTGGCTCTTGCCAATGCCCAAGCCAGTTAAACTCACTCGGGTCTATCAGTATTTGGCTTTCGGATGCCGTCTAGGTTGTAGTAGCTTCTTGGATACCATTTCCCATAAATAGCCTGATTCAAAGGCTCCCTCAGGCCCTGTGGTCCTATTCTAGTCCACATTTTGGTGACATAATGCTGTGTAGACTGCTGGGAAGATGCTGGGAAGACGTCAGTTTAGCACGTGTTTAAGGTATTTTAAAAACATTTCATAGTATTTAAATAGTATTTGTTTTTTTATTTATTAAAAACAAACATTATATTATTAGAAATTATAACATGTTTAGCTAATATATTATAGTAAACTTATTAAATCATTTAATAAAAACAAATATTGATATTTATTTATTGTAATATGTTTACTAAAATATATATATATATATATATATATATATATATATATATATATATATGTGTGTGTGTGTGTGTGTGTGTGTGTGTGTGTGTGTGTGTGTGTGTTAAATGTAAATAAAATAATATAAATAAATAATAAATATATATATTAATATGTATGTTTTTTAATAAATCAAAATATATTACAATATCTATTAAAATTAATATATAATGATATATTTTTGTTGTATTTAAAAAAATATATATTTATTGTCATGTTTTCTCTCTCTATATATATATATATTTCATATTATTTATATGTATATAAATATGTATGTTTTAATAAATTAAAAATACAACAAATAATTTTATGATACATTTTTGTTAAATATTTATTTATTTATATATTACATCAATTATTATTGCCATCATATAATAAGTCTAGAAAAATCTCACTTATTTATATGAATTGCTGTGAGATATATATAACAGTTTAGTGGGTCAGCATACCATATGAAGCAGTTTTTGTGCCGGGAGTGCATCTATGATGTTTTAAAATGCTGTCTATGTTTTGGACCAGAGCTATTGATTTACTGCGAGGTTTCCTTGTTTATCGGCAGCAAGGACATAGAAAGGCAGAGAAAGCCATAATATGGTGCAGTGACAGATGAGCTCACCTGGATGGTTTGGGGACAGGGAGATCTCCAGGGATTAAGCGCAAGTGGGATTAGCGTCACTCCCGTTTTTTTGGCCTCATTTCCTAAAGGCACTTTGTGTATTCGGGACTGCCGTCAGAAAAGACGCTCCCAGAGCAGATGTTTCTCATCCGGGAGCCGCTCGGAGTCATTATGAAACAAGGCCCGTGTCACCTGTCTGAGCCGTTAGTTGATTTGATGGAGATTAGATATTCCCCGGTTAGTGACACAATGGGACTGCGTTCATATTTGGACACCGGCATCTTTATTTTGAAGCTGCGCACAGCAAAGCGGAGTAGGAGTGTCAATTGTATTAATTTTTCATATTTAGTATGAATATAATTTTTTGAATTATCATAAATTTAGTACCATTAATTTTTATTAAGAATACAACGTTTCTAGAATAATTAATATTAAATAAAAATTCATTTAAAAAGTATTAAATATTGTACACACAGTTCATTTTTAAATATATTTTGCTGAAGTGTTTATTTTTATGGTGAAATTGAACTAATTATATTTTATGTATGGCATTTCATATAGGTAATTATTAATGAGTTTTGGTGTATTGGTAGATAAATAATATAAATATTTAGAAAAGAATATTTAATCAGTTATCATGTCAGGACATAAACAGACGTAATTAGTCAAAATTAATGATGTAATTATTTATGTTGTGCTACAGAAATTGTTCTAATTAAATTCCTGTGAGAATCTCTTTGAACTACAAGGACAAAAATATGAATTTACTGAATTGTAATTCAAATTTAATACAGCCTTCATGGGTGTGGCTGGTTTGATTTCATATTCTTGAATTCAAAGGTTTACACATCTTATAAAACACTCATAATTTTTCCAAACCCTGCTTGATGAACTTAAATTATAAAAAATGTATGTATATTAATTTCCCATTCACATCCTCAGAGCTAAGCTGTGTGTATTTGGTGGGTGTTAAAATACAGGTTGTGCTGCTTTGTAAACATCATCGTCAGCCTCATTAAATTAAGTATCTCTCTCACTTCCCTCCATCTGTGTGACTTTAGAGTGTAACCCTCCGCAGCGCTGCACGCCTTCAAAGTCAACGCGCCGCAGGTCGGCACGCAAGCTGAGGGTGTCCTTGTTTCTTAGAGCAGCCCCCCCCGCGCCCCGCATGCATCACACACTGCGACAGACGAGCCAAACGGTCTCACCTCAGGGGCTCGCTGTGTGTGTGTGTGTGTGTGTGTGTGTGTGTGTGTGTGTGTGTGTGTGTGTGTGTGTGTGTGTGTGTGTGTGTGTGTGTGTGTGTGTGTGTGTGTGTGTGTGTGTGTGTGTGTGTGTGTGTGTGTGAGGTCTGTGCGTAAGGAGGAAAATGACATCCTGTACCTGTAGAGCATCCAGCACTGCTCCTGAAGGATGGGATACATTTGCATACGGAATGAGCCAATGAATATCAAGGACAGGATAGGACCGCTCGCTACTTATGCTAATCATGCCCTTATTTGACTTCCTGTGTCGGCTTTACTACAACAAAAACTGTGCCAGTTAGCAGTTTACAGATGCAGATACAGAACGACAGATGAAAGATGGATGGATAGATAGATATACAGACAGAATGATGGATGGATGATGGAGACAGAATGACAGATGAAAGAGAGATGGGTGAATAGATAGATAGATAGATATTTAGATATACAGACTGGATGGATGATAGACAGACAGAACAATGGATGGATGGATGGATGGATGGACAGACAGAACAACAGATGACGATGGATGGATGGATGGATGGATGGATGGATGGATGGATGGATGGATGGATGGATGGATGGATGGATGGATGGATGGACAGAACAACAGATGATGGATGGATGGATGGAGACAGAATGACAGATGAAAGAGAGATGGATGGATAGATAGATATACAGACAGAATGATGGATGGATGATGGAGACAATGACTGATGAAAGAGAGATGGATGAATAGATTAGATATTTAGATATACAGACAGAATGGATGGATAGACAGACAGAACAGATGGATGGATGGATGGATGGATGTACAGACAGAATGATGGATTGATGGATAGATATACAGACAGAATGATGGATTGATGGATGGATATACAGACAGAATGATGGATTGATGGATGGATATACAGACAGAATGATGGATGGATGGATATACAGACAGAATGATGGATGGATGGATGGATGGATGGATGGATGTACAGACAGAATGATGGATTGATGGATGGATATACAGACAGAATGATGGATGGATGGATAGATATACAGACAGAATGATGGATGGATGGATAGATATACAGACAGAATGATGGATGGATGGATGGATGGATGGATGGATATACAGACAGAATGATGGATAGATGGATGGATATACAGACCGAATGATGGATGGATGGATGGATGGATGGATATACAGACCGATGGATGGATGGATGGATGGATATACAGACAGAATGATGGATGGATGGATGGATGGATGGATGGATGGATATACAGACAGAATGATGGATGGATGGATGGATGGATGGATGATGGATGGATGGATGGATGGATATACAGACAGAATGATGGATGGATGGATGGATGGATGGATGGATATACAGACAGAATGATGATGATGGATGGATGGATGGATGGATATACAGACAGAATGATGGGATGGATGGATGGATGGATGGATGGATACAGACAGAATGATGGATGGATGGATGGATGGATGGATGGATAGATAGATATACAGACAGAATGATGGATGGATGGATGGATGGATGGATAGATAGATATACAGACAGAATGATGGATGGATGGATGGATGGATAGATATACAGACAGAATGATGGATGGATAGATGGATGGATGGATGGATAGATATACAGACAGAATGATGGATGGATAGGAAAAGAATCTGACATGCAGTATTTATTGCATGGGTTTGTTCTGTGTGCACATATATCCTAGTTTGACTTCTTTAGTGGAACTCAAAAAAAGTCTTTTGACAACATTTCCTGTCCAACAACACTGGACCCCGTTGACTTTTCATGGTATGGCCAAAAAAATCATTAAAACAAACTAGTGAAAAGCGTTTTTCCAGAGGGCTGCTGGGATCTGGAGCATGTGCTCGTCTGCTCTGGATGAGATGCTGTCTCTCGGCCCAGAAGCTGTCAGAAGGCACAGGTCTGGTCCTGGCCCATCTGGGCCTCTACTGTCCCGTTTCACCATCTGTGGTGCACCTCCAAAGTCCTGGCAGTGAGACCTGCACGCCTCACATCTGCCGTTCTCAGCAGCTTCCTTTAGGCTGGGTGGCAGGGTTTCTCACTTTACTTCTGTTTGCATCTCATTCTGTCTGCACGTCTCTTTCTCTCACACGTTAGTCTTGGCGATCCTCAGCATCGTGAAGCGGATTGCGGGACGGACTGACAGCACTTACTCTACATTTCTCAGCGTGTTTCAACACCTCGGCGTGCAGATGTGTGTCCGCTGTGCTTCGCAGGGAGTTTCAGAGGTGAAGTTAAGAGCTGCTGAAGCCTGTGATGTAATGTGAAGCGCTCGCGCAGACAGATTGCTCTCTTAAAGGAGTTTAACGCAGAGACAGACACTGTGTGGGAAGAGCAGGAAAAGACAGCCGAGAGTTCAGAGGATTACGGCAGCACGGCTTTTACAGCTCTCACAGCTCACACGATGGATGGCTTTCTTTGCTGCTAACTGGTGTGTGAGTTAGTTTGTTGTTCTACTCTGATTGATGCTGATTGAGCTGCGGTCCTTCAGCATCTCGTTGATCCGTCTAAAGCTCAAGGTCGGCTGTTTTACAGTCAACTTTAAATCCAAATGTATCCAAGATTTGCTTGTTTGATACACATTCCTGCTCATATTGTGAATGATTCATTGGGTTGTTGTCTGTTGCACTTTTATTCATTATATATTTACATTTGATCATTACACCAATGGAAATTATATCTTTTTATTTTAATAAAAAAAAAAAAATTATGCTATTGTTTTTATTTATGTTATTTACATAACATCTGATGATTACATCAAAGAAAATGTGTACATTCTCATTTTTAATTATATTTTTTGATTATATTTAATTATATTATATCTTTATTTATTTATACATTATTTAAATATCAGTTTCATTCATTATATATTTACATTGCATTTTACCGTTAATTACATCAAAGAAATTGTATACTCTCTGGCCTTCTAAATTTTAATTATATATTTTATATCATTTTATTTATTGTATATTTACATAACATTTGACCATTAATTACGTCAAGGAAAATGTATATATTTTATGGTCTTACATTTTTTCAAATTTGTTTTCTAATATATATATATATATATATACACACATTATTTATTTATTTTATGCTATACATTTTATTTATTCATTTATTTCAAACATTTGACCATTAATTATGTCAAAGAAAATCTATGTATTTTCTGTCCTTCAAATTTTTATTATATTTTTTATATTATTTATTGATTTATTTATCTGTTTTATTCATTATACATTTACATAACATTTGACTATTAATTACGTCAAGGACAATTTATATATTTTCTGGCCTTCTAATTTTTAATTATTTTTTTATTTTTTTATTTTCTATTATTTATTTATTTATCCTATCACTTTCATTCATTATATATTTATATTACATTTGACCATTAATTACATCGAGGACAATTAATATATTTTCTGGTCTTCTAATTTTTTTCTAATATTTATTTTATTTATGCTATATGCATTTTATTCATTCTGTTTTACATAACATTTCATTTTAACCTCATAAAGTAAACGTATGATATCTTTTCTGGTCTTTTAAATTGAATAATATTTTGTTTGTCATTATATGCAAATGAAGATGAAGCAATACTAATTTTGTGTACTTTCATTATTTTGCTATTCTAAAATAACCAATGCAAAGTCATTTTTATATATAAAAATAAAGTCAGATTGCAGGTAAAGTCAGAAGTCAGGACTCAGTAATTTAATCAGGGGCTTTAAAATGCTTAAAATTGTGAACAAGTGCAAATGAAGTTTACGGCGACTCGCTCTCACTAGCTTGGCTTATTACAGTAAAGCTTTTAAGACGGATCAGCCTCTCCTCAGAGTTATTTACTGACTCACTCATGACCAGACCTCACACTCCTCTGACCTTTCTCTCTGTGTCCTCTGACTCTGCTGAGTAATGAAATACTTTCTTATATGCCCATCCACTGTAGTTTTAGACCATAGTTCCCGTTGATAGGAGCAGTGATGGGCTGCTGATTTGGAGGTTGTCTGTGAGGTCATCTCTTGTTAATGCCGTCTAATGATTGAATGAGATTGTGTAACGGCATAGTTTCATGTGATTGTGCAAGTGTGCTTCACTGCAGCTAAACATGAGCGGCACAGTCACAATATCAGAATGGCATGTTTATACTAGATTAATGCTAATTACTACACCCATTAACAGTCTAAAGAAAAACAGTCAAACCAGTTTAAAATGGGCAGGTCATTTCTGCCCCACTAGCAGCACCAAATGGAAACGCACACCACTCCTTAACAAGCCACTTGATTTGAGATATAATTTGTTTTATTTATATATTTATATGCACATGAACTTTAATGACATCCCATTCTCAATCCGTAGGGTTTAATATGGAGCTGGCCCACCCTTTCCAGCTCTAACAGCTTCAGCTCTTCTGGGAAGGCTTTCCACAAGGTTTAGGAGTGTGTTTATGGGAATTTTTGACCCTTCTTCTAGAAGTGTATTTGTGAGGTCAGGCGCTGATGTTGGACGAGAAGGCCTGGCTCGCAGTCTCCGCTCTAATTCATCCCAAAGGTGTTCTATCAGGATGAGGTCAGGACTCAGTCAAGTTCCTCCACACTAAACTCGCTCATCCATGTCTTTATGGACCGACGCTTTGTGCACTGGAGCGCAGGCATGTTGGAACAGGAAGGGGCCGTCCCCAAACTGTTCCCACAAAGTTGGGTGCATGAAATTGTCCGAAATGTCTTGGTATGCTGAAGCATTAAGAGTTCCTTTCACTGGAACTAAGGGGTCAAGCCCAACCCCTGAAAAACCCCACACCATAATCCCCCCTCCACCAAACTTTACACTTGGCACAATGCAGTCAGGCAAGTCCCGTTCTCCTGGCAACTGCCAAACCCAGACTCGTCCATGGGATAGCCAGACAGAGAAGCGTGATTGGTCACTCCAGAGAACACGTCTCCACTGCTCTAGAGTCCAGTGGCGGCGTGCTTTACTCCACTGCATCCCACGCTTTGCATTGCACTTGGTGATGTAAGGCTTGGATGAGCTGCTCGGCTATGGAAACCCATTCAATGAAGCTCTCTACGCACTGTTCTTGAGCTCATCTGAAGGCCACAGAAGTTTGGAGGTCTGGAGCTATTGACTCTGCAGAAAGTTGATGACTTCTGCGCACTGTGACCCTCAGCATGCACTGACCCCGCTCTGTGATTTTACGTGGCCTACCACTTCGTGGCTGAGTTGCTGTTGTTCCCAATTGCTTCCACTTTGTTATAATCCCACTAACAGTTGAGCGTGGAATATTTAGTAGTGAGGAAATTTCAGGAATGGACTTATTGCACAGGTGGCAACCTATCACGGTACCACGCTTGAGTTCACTGAGCTCCTGAGAGCGACCCATTCTTTCACAAATGTGTGTAGAAGCGTCTGCATGCCTAGTGCTTGATTTATACACCTGTGGCCATGAAGGGATTGAACACCTGAATTTGACAATATAGTGTATACATAAATAAATAAATAAATTATATTTATTTATTTATTTATTTATTGTTAGAAGTTTAATATACAGGATTAGAGGATTGTTCGATAGCTAATATTTTATATTGTGTACATATTTTGCATTATTCTAATTTATTGTCATACTTTTAATACTTTTTTTTTCAATTTGGTCTGACACAAAAGTATTAAACTTCTAATCTTCATATTGTTCCATTGTAAATATTTCCTGCTTTTACCACAGGACAGAAGTTTCTTTCTCTCCACTGACTCTTCCAGATCAGCTTTTTAGTTCCTAAAAATCTTTTTCCCTCGAGTGCCCTTGTCTTTATTTCCATATGAAAGGCTCTTTAGATTGGCTCTTTAGCATCCGTCCCGGGCGGATTTAAATGTTGCCGCGGGATGTTGGATTTATCTCTGTTTTTGGCATTTTTCCCTGTTACCATCTGTCCTTCACGTCTGAGCTACTTAAATGAATAGTGCACCCTGAAATAATTCAGTCATTATTAACCTGCCCTCATGTTGTTCCAAACCCATATGACTCTTCTTTTCTCAGTGGAGCACAAGCGGGAGAATTTTGAAGAATGTCAATGCTGCTTTTTTTTCCCAGTTGTGTGAAAAAGCCCCTCCCATAGGTGACCCCTGTGACCCCTCCCATAGGAACAGTAATGGGGCGTTGATTTGTGAGACTGATTTCTCTCTTTTGATCCAGATCGTCACCCGTGGCTGCGAGACCACAGAAATGACCTTGCGCAGGAACGCTCTCGGCCAGCTCGGCTTCCACGTCAACTTCGAGGGCATCGTGGCTGACGTGGAGCCATTCGGATACGCGTGGAAGGCCGGTTTGCGTCAGGGTAGCCGGCTGGTGGAGATCTGCAAGGTGGCGGTGGCGACACTGACCCACGAACAGATGATCGACCTGCTGCGGACCTCCATCTCGGTCAAGGTCGTCATTATCCAGCCGTATGAGGACGGAGCTCCTAGAAGGTATCAGTGATCCGTTCTGTCTGTCCTCCTATCAAAGGCCATGTCTGCTATTAACATCCATTCCATGTGGAAGATCCTTTTCCACCTTTTTCATGATTGATGCTTTGTTTTAAAGCTTACTAATTGGTTGAGTGCATTGAAATTGCTTTTAAAAAGGTAATGTAACACTAAAATTATATTATATTACATTATATTATAATTAATTTTACTACATTTAATTATTTTTACCTATAATTTTTAATTTGAATATTTTTAATACATTTATAAAAAATGTGTATTATTAATAAATAAAATGTATACAGATTGTTTTTTATATTTAGTTTTTTTACTGTCATTTTTGATTATGTTTCCTACAGAAATTATCATATTAATTAATTAGTCTTTTCATGCATTGAAACGAGCCGGCTGATTCATTCAGCTGCTCGGTCTCATTTGTAATATGAAAGTATTTTTTAACTGGGCTAATAGGGTTTAGCCACTTTCTGAGCTGTCAGATTAATTTGCTCACAAACATGCCTCATGCACAGACCATTGAAAGTCTAGAGAGTGATTCTATCTGCCTTTAATATTGGCATAATATTAGTCATATCACATGTAAACACATCCTGTCAATCCAACATGGCAGCAAATCCTCTTACAGTGATCTGTGATCATACATGATGCAACAGAAGCTTATTTGCAGATGGAGGCAGAGCTTTTTGTAAGTTCTAGTAGTTTGTAATTTCAACCATAGAATGATCTACTGTAGCTCTCATTTGACCTACTTAATATAAACCAGAATGGATAACTATATTTTTACATTTTCTCAAGGAAATGTGCCCATGTAAAACTCATCACTACAATGTTTAGGTGCTGGTAGGTCGTTGCCAGGGCGTTGCTGTGCAGTTGCTAGGTTTCTGATTGATTTTTAGAATGTTGACATGTGGTTTCTAGTGTGTTCTGAGTGGTTGCTAATGCTAGGTGATGATCTGATAGCTTCCCAGGAAAATGCAAAAACTGATCAATGCAATATAAGTCACTTTGGATGAAAGCATCTGACAAGTGCATAAATCTAATTGCAAGTGATGCAGTTTAAACAAGAATTGCCAGATGTCCAGCATGTTTGAACTTTACACCCAGATAAATATTACCTAAAGGAAAGACTCAGTAAAAGCAGCGCAGTACACACAGACACATTGGCATATACTGTACAACATGATGAATCTCATGTTTCAGCTCTGAATTCGAGGAGCGGAGCCTCATAATATTACATGCTTTTTCTGATTAGTCTGAAAACCAAATATTTACCCGCTGTTTACATTTTCAATCCATAAGTGAGTATTTTTCAGTGCAGACACATCTGAAATGTTTCTCTCATTAGTGTGATGTATGGGCGGCATGTTTAAAGATTCATATAGAAACGCTGTGCAGGGTTACGGCCGGCCACATCCTGCTGCTCTAGTGTAAATAAATCGATTTTCTGGGTTAGGCTAATATTAGAGCCGTATTTCACCAGCCCAGACTGGATTCTGCGCAACCATAAAAAGACATGTATGGGCTCTTTAAAATGAGAGAGGATGTAAAAACAGTGTATTTGATGGGAAAAGACCCAGGGTCTCTCTCTCTCTCTCTCTCTCTTTCTCTCTCTCAGAGGCTTGATTTCCCTCCCTTACAAAGAAGTATTGTGATGTTACCCTGGTACACTGATGCTATCAGATGGTACTTTGATATTAATTTACTTGAAGGCACTTTAATGTAAAATGTATTTTATTATATACAATTAAAAAGTTTGGGGTCTGTAACATTTCTTTCTGATCGGGGCCCAAGGCTGCATTTATTTAATCAAAAATACAGTAAAAAATTTGAAATATTATTACAACTTCAAATAGCTCTTTGAATATATGTTAAAATGTAATTTATTCCTGTGATTAAAGCTGAATTTATCATCATTACTCCAGTCTTCAGTGTCACATGATCCTTCACAAATCACTCTCATATGAGGATTTGAGGATCAAAAAAAAAAATTCTTATTATTATCAATGATGAAAACACTTGTGCTGCTTAATATTTTTGTGGAAACTTTGATAAATTGTATTTTTGAGGATTCTTCAGCATTTATTTGAAATGGAAATCATTTGTAACATCATAAATGTGTTGACTGTCACTTTTGATCAATTTAATGCATCCTTGATGAAAGTGTTAATTTCCTTCAAAAACAAAATGTCTTACTGACCCCAAACTTTTAAATAGTCGTGAACAGTATGTAGTGGAAGTAGTGTTGTCAAAAGTACCGACCGCGATACCAAATCGGTACTGAAATTTTAAAAATGTGCCGCTTTGAGTGCTGTTGAGCTGTAATCGCAAACCCCTCCGATTGGCCATTGTGCTCACGCGCTCATCAAACATGTCTGTGATTGGCTACAACGATCACCGCACGGCAGCGTTTGAAAGCACACGGAAGTGTTTGAAAGTGTTTTGAAAGCACAAGCAGGCGTCGACCAGCGGACCGGTAGGCTGATAGACGCCTGCATTCAAACGCTCCGTGTTTATCTGTGTAAGCGCTCTGTGAAAAGCGCCATTGATGTAGATTTAAAACATGTTTGTGAAGTTGAAGTTGAAGTTTATTTGTCATTACACATGTACAAGTACAGTATAACGAAATGAAGTTTGGAGCAAGCCTCCGGGCCGCAGCCGATTATTCAGGCGCCGCCCTACGCTCTCCAGAAATACAAGAATGCAATTTAGCAAGCATTACATAGCAAACACAACAAAACATAAACATAAACATAAACATGACACAGTACACGTGGTCACGTGGTGGGATTTTTTGTATGGAGTGGGAGAGGAGATAGATAACAGACAGGCAGACGGTTGGGGGCGGGGTGGGGTCGGGATCAGGTGTGTATGTGTGAGAGTGAGTCTGAGATTGTGTTGTGTGAGAATGTTAGCCATAACTTCAGATGTTTTCGAGTTCAGTTCTATGGTTTGTCCTTGAAGGGAGATAAGGCAGTGCACAGGGGAAGATAGCAGACAGCTGCCCGGCTGACCTCCCAACCGAGAGATAGGGACCAAGTGAGGTTTGTTGGGCTAGTTGATTAGGTCAGGCAAATACAATTTATTATTTTTTTATGAATTTTTCAGTGAATCGCTGATCGTTGTAGCCAATCACAGACATGTTTGATGAGCGCGTGAGCCCAGTGGCCAATCAGAGGGGTTTATGATGACAGCTCAACAGTACTCAAGGCGGCACATTTTTTAAATTTCAGTACCGATTTGGTATCGCGGTCGGTACTTTTGACAACACTGCTTTAATTTGAAGATGTAATGTGAAACTTTTCTTGATTACCTCAGTGTTTACTTCATTGTATAGTGCAGGATGGGAAATGTATGCTAGATGTAAGCTTGTTTTGCACCAAGGCTCGATGTGATGAAGTATGAATACTTGTTGCATTATTTGGCTAAACTCTGTAGTATCCTTATGGTGTTTAAACGAGCATTATAAATGTCAATCAGTACTGATCATTATTGCATTTTGCAGGGTCATTAGTGTCTTACCTTTATATCACACACTTTTGTTTTCCATTATGACGACAGTAGTGTTGAGAGGATTGACTCAGTCGAGAGGTTCTTGGCGGGCGGCAGTGGAAAACATCACTCTATAAATCTGAGCCTGTAAATGTGAGCACAGCCACGAGCAATACATACTTTTTCTTGGATAAGTAGACTAATGTTGGGAATAACTCTAGTGATATTTGCTTCGTTGGACATGTGGGATCAAGTGTCTTTCTAAAACAACACTGAATCTTTAAAAGCTTCCACCTAAATGCGATCGGGCTCGTGTTTCTCGGCACATTCACACGCTGCTCACTGTAGATTATTCTCCAGATTATGGCCGTGTACGTCATAGGTTTCAGGTTTTGATGTGGAAAATGTGAATGTTTTGTTCTGTATGTGGAAGTTGAAGTAAATTGGTGAGTCCTGTTAACACTTGATAAACTTGTGTAAAAAAAAAACACACATTATCTTTATCATCCTCTTTAAAATGCCTTTAGCTTATGCTGTGAATTGTTTATCACTAGTTCTGGATATTATTCCACTTTTAATAGCCCAGTTCATTCTCCTGCGTCGACACTGTAAACACTCAACATCTCACATGCTCGAGGCGCCAAGTGTTCGATTCAGTAGTTTACTTTTCTTTTCAACTGGTTCTCATTACGTCGCATCTGTGAGTGATATACTGTAAATGCATTTATGTTGACTGACTTTTCAAACACACGAGCCAATGCTGTGAGCCGCGGCTAATGTTTCAGCAGCTTTGCAAAGACACGTCTGGATGCATTTGCGTTGTTTGCATTGTTTGATTTCTGGTTATTGATAAACACTTAAGAGACACCTGGGTTCCATAACTAAACGTGTCACATGACTCGCCTCAGTATTCCCCAATGCACTGAATGTTTCTCATAAATGGGCATTGAGGCTATGGATACTAAAGAAATTAATAATTTAATTATTTTATTCCACAAGGTGGAATACAGTGATAGTAGAGACATTTATAATGTTGCAAAAGATTCTGTTTCAAATCATTGCGGTTCCTTTGAACTTTCTATTCATCAGAGAATCCTGAAATTAGTTTTTACCTTGATAATAATCATAAATGTGTGTTGAGCATCAGATCCTCATATGAGAATGACTTTTTTTAAAAACACTTACCGATCCAAAACTTTTGAACGGCTGTGTGTGTGTGTGTGTGTGTGTGTGTGTGTGTGTGTGTGTGTGTGTGTGTGTGTGTGTGTGTGTGTGTGTGTGTGTGTGTGTGTGTGTGTGTGTGTGTGTGTGTGTGTGTGTAATATATAATATATATACAGTCAAACCAAAAACATTTTTTTTACTAGTGTGTGTAGAATACTATAGTTAATTTATGCAAGTGAGGTTAGCAAAATAAAGTAAACTGTGACATATTATACCCAAAATTTCTTGTAGACCCAAAATACCCAATTTAGTATTTTGGGTGAAAAATATAGTGGATTACCATTAAAACTGATAAAAATTTGGGAGCAAAATGATTCCGACACTTTGACCTGAGCATGTTGCATGGTCATTGGTTGAGGTAAACTGGTATCTAATTGTGTACTGTAATCTAACAGCTGATTGGTTGATCGTAATCCATTACATCCCTTTCTATCAAAGTTATCTGACATTATCGAGATGTGTTTGTTCTGACACACTGCACAGTTTAACTCTGAGCTCTTGTCATATTTTATTACCATTTTCTAAACTATAGTGAATAAACTGTGATAATGTGAGAAAATGTTGAAGGTGTCTGAATAAATGTTGGTTTGACTGTATGTGTGTGTGTGTATATACACACACTCACCTAAAGGATTATTAGGAACACCTGTTCAATTTCTCATTAATGCAATTATCTAATCAACCAATCACATGGCAGTTGCTTCAATGCATTTAGGGGTGTGGTCCTGGTCAAGACGATCTCCTGAACTCCAAACTGAATGTCAGAATGGGAAAGAAAGGGGATTTAAGCAATTTTGAGCGTGGCATGGTTGTTGGTGCCAGACGGGCCGGTCTGAGTATTTCACAATCTGCTCAGTTACTGGGATTTTCACACACAACCATTTCTAGGGTTTACAAAGAATGGTGTGAAAAGGGAAAAACATCCAGCATGCGGCAGTCCTGTGGGCCAAAATGCCTTGTTGATGCTAGAGGTCAGAGGAGAATGGGCCGACTGATTCAAGCTGATAGAAGAGCAACTTTGACTGAAATAACCACTCGTTACAACCGAGGTATGCAGCAAAGCATTTGTGAAGCCACAACACGCACAACCTTGAGGCGGATGGGCTACAACAGCAGAAGACCCCACCGGGTACCACTCATCTCCACTACAAATAGGAAAAAGAGGCTACAATTTGCATAAGCTCACCAAAATTGGGCAGTTGAAGACTGGAAAAATGTTGCCTGGTCTGATGAGTCTCGATTTCTGTTGAGACATTCAGATGGTAGAGTCAGAATTTGGCGTAAACAGAATGAGAACATGGATCCATCATGCCTTGTTACCACTGTGCAGGCTGGTGGTGGTGGTGTAATGGTGTGGGGGATGTTTTCTTGGCAGACTTTAGGCTCCTTAGTGCCAACTGGGCATCGTTTAAATGCCACGGCCTACCTGAGATTCAAGATTCAAGAGATTCAAGAGTTTTATTTGTCACATACACAGTTATATACAGAATATACAACCGGCAGTGAAATGTAAACAGGTCCGCTCCATGGACAGTGCAAATTCACAGTTAAAAACACAAGGAGGAAATTATATAGAAATAGGATAAAAAAGTACTATATATATATATAATATATATAGTATATATATATATATATATATATATGTATATATATATATATATATATATATATATATATATATATAATATATATATATGTATATATATATATATATATATATATATATATATATATATATATATATATATATATATATATATATATATATATATATATATATATATATATATATATATATATATATATATATATATATATATATATATATATATATATATAATATATATATATATATATATATATATATATATATATATATATATATATATATATATATATATATATATATATATATATATATATATATATATATATATATATATATATATATATATATATATATATATATATATATATATATATATATATGTATATATATATATATATATATATATATATATGTATATATATATATATATATATATATATATGTATATATATATATATATATATATATATATGTATATATGTATGTGTGTGTGTATGTCTATATCTGTAGAATTATAAATAATCAAGTCAAGAGAAAAAAAGTAAAAAATAAGGATAAAGTGGAATAAAATAAGTGAAGTAAACTGTGCAGTGAGTAAACTGTAGACTTATAAATATGTGGTTAACAAATGTATAAAGAGTATAATGTGCAAACAGGTTTATAACAGGTTGTTACACAGTAACAACGAGAACAGAAAGTGCAGTGCAATGACAGTGTATCGATGTTTATCCTGAAGTGAAGTCACGTGACGTTAAGTGACTGAGTTCAGGAGTCTGATGGCCTGGGGGAAGAAGCTCCTCCTGAGTCTCTCAGTTTTGGCCATCAGGCTTGAGCGCTTACCAGATGGCAGCAGCGTGAAATGAGGGTTTGCAGGGTGATTAGAGTCCTTGATGATCTTAGTAGCTCTACCTTTGCAGCGTTTGGTGTAGACGTCCTGCAGAGACGGGAGGCTGATCCTGAGATACGCTCGGATAAGCGCACTACTCTTTGCAGGGCTTTGCGGTCATGACTGGTGCTGTTCCCATACCACGCTGTGATGCACTGAGTTAGTACACTTTCTATTGCCCCTAAATAGAAAGTTTTCAGGATAGCTGGTGAAACCCTGAATTTCCTCAGCTGGCGCAGGTGGTACAGTCTTTGCCTGGCTTTTTTCACCTGTGTCTGAATGTGAGCAGTCCAGGTCAGGTCCTCGGAGCATTGTTTCTGACCATGTCCATCCCTTTATGACCACCATGTACCCATTCTCTGATGGCTACTTCCAGCAGGATAATGCACCATGTCACAAAGCTCGAATCCTTTCAAATTGGTTTCTTGAACATGACAATGAGTTCACTGTACTAAAATGGCCCCCACAGTCACCAAATCTCAACCCAATAGAGCATCTTTGGGATGTGGTGGAACGGGAGCTTCGTGCCCTGGATGTGCATCCCACAAATCTCCATCAACTGCAAGATGCTATCCTATCAATATGGGCCAACATTTCTAAAGAATGCTTTCAGCACCTTGTTGAATCAATGCCACGTTATACATATACATACACACTCTAAAAAATCCTGTAAAAAACAACCCATTTATTGGGTTAAAACAACCCAATCGCTGGGTTAGTCAATTTTTCAACCCAACTTGGGTTGTTTTAAACCCAGCATTTTTTAGAGTGCATACTAGGGATGCACTGATGATATTTATCGGCTGACTTTTTTTTATCAATTTGCAACCATTGGCATATCGGCTATAGCATGAAAAAGACAGATATATCAAACCGATGGTTTATTAATGAGCCGCGTGAAGGCACTGAGCTGTGTAATGTCTGCTGCATAATTCAAATCAAATCACCTTTATTTATATAGCGCTTTTAACAAGTCCAATTGTTTCAAAGCAGCTTCACATTGTTAAAAGTAAAATAATGCAACAGAATTTGTACAGCCGTTCTGGTGAAACGGTGATGTTATCCAGCTAATTTCAAGTATCATATAGCATCAATGCGGGCAGATCGGTAATATAGAAGAAATTTAGGTGTCCCCAACTGAGCAAGCCAAAAGCCAGAGGCAACGGTGGCAAGGAACCAAAACTCCTTCAGGGTCAGAATGGAGAAAAAAACCTTGGGAGAAACCAGTCGGGGTGCCAGTTCTCCTCTGGCCGACGAACAAACAGTGTATGATTATAATTCTGGCAACATAGCAGGTCTTAATTCATATTAGGCAAATAGATATTTGTTAGATTATTCGAGAGATTGGAGTCGTCACGCCGAAGACGGGTTTAATGAGGATGTCGTGTCGATGCAGCATTTACGGGGGGAGTTTATTTGACATGTTCTCTGCAGACACTTCAGGGATGCGTTGGTCATGTCCAGGTGCAGGTCCACCATCTGATCTGGATACGGCCTGGATCTGGCTGACTGCAGTAAACCTCGGTATAAACAGAGAGACTAACATTAGCGTAGATGCCATTCTTCTTATGATGTAACGAGTACATCAGGTGTTATGGGAAGTGTTCCCGGTTCCGGCTGACCTAGTTAATGCAGCCTGACAATCATTTACTGATTTGAGTAATAGAAATTGATAATGTTTTATGTGTAAGCCATAGTAAAGAGATGCGTTTTTAGTCTAGATTTAAACTGACAGAGTGTGTCTGCTTCCCGAACAATGCTAGGAAGACTGTTCCAGAGTTTAGGCGCTAAATAGGAAAAGGATCGACCGCCTGCAGTTGATTTTGATATTCTAGGTATTATCAGCTGGCCAGAGTTTTGAGACCGCAATAGACGTGATGGAGTATAATGCGTTAAGAGTTCGCTCAAATACTGGGGAGCTAAACCATTTAGTGCTTTGTAAGTAATAAGCAAGATTTATTCGATGTTTAATAGGGAGCCAATGAAGTGTTGACAGAACTTCCTCACTGGCAGGCCTCAGGTGGTGAGAATAGGCCAGTCCACCTCCACCTCCATCACCCTGAGTGTGGGAGCTCCACAGGGCTGTGTCCTGAGTCCCCTGCTCTACTCGCTCTACACGCATGACTGTTTGTCCACACACAGCTCCACCTCTATCATCAAATTTGCTGATGATACTGTTGTCCTGGGCCTCATTTCCAACAACAATGAGACGGCATACTTGGACGAGGTGGAGCATCTAACATTATGGTGCCAGGACAACTGTCTCTCTCTGAATGTTGGCAAGACCAAAGAAATGATTGTGGACTTCAGGAAGAGACAGCAACGGACATACTCCCCCCTCATGATCAGCGGGTCACCAGTAGAGAGAGTGAGCAGCTTCAAGTACCTGGGAGTAAACATCTCCGAGGACCTGACCTGGACTGCTCACATTCAGACACAGGTGAAAAAGCCAGGCAAAGACTGTACCACCTGCGCCAGCTGAGGAAATTCAGGGTTTCACCAGCTATCCTGAAAACTTTCTATTTAGGGGCGATAGAAAGTGTTTTAACTCAGTGCATCACAGCGTGGTATGGGAACAGCACCAGTCATGACCGCAAAGCCCTGCAAAGAGTAGTGCGCTTATCCGAGCGTATCTCAGGGTCAGCTCTCCCGTCTCTGCAGGACGTTTACACCAAACGCTGCAAAGGTAGAGCTACCAAGATCATCAAGGACTCTAATCACCCTGCAAACCCTCATTTCACGCTGCTACCATCTGGTAAGCGCTTCCGAAGCCTGATGGCCAAAACTGAGAGACTCAGGAGGAGCTTCTTCCCCCAGGCCATCAGACTCCTGAACTCAGTCACTTAACATCACGTGACTTCACGTCAGGATAAACATCGATACACTGACATTGCACTGCACTTTCTGTTCTCGTTGTTACTGTGTAACAACCTGTTATAAACCTGTTTGCACATTATACTCTTTATACATTTGTTAACCACATATTTATAAGTCTACAGTTTACTCACTGCAAAGTCTACTTCAATTATTTTATTCCACTTTATCCTTATTTGTTACCTTTTTTTCTCTTGACTTGATTATTTATAATTCTACAGATATAGACATATATATATATATATATATATAGATAGTACTTTTTTTTATATCCTATTTCTATTATAATTTCTTCCTTGTGTTTTTAACTGTGAATTTGCACTGTCCATGGAGCGGACCTGTTTACATTTCACTGCCGGTTGTATATTCTGTATATAACTGTGTATGTGACAAATAAAACTCTTGACTCTTGAATCTTGAATCTTGAATCTTGAACCGGGCTAATATGGTCATACTTCCTGGTTCTAGTAAGAGCTCAAGCTGCTGCGTTTTGGACCAGCTGGAGTTTGTTTATTAAGTGAGCAGGGCAACCACCCAGTAAAGCATTACAATAATCTAGCCTTGAGGTCGTGAACGCATGAATTAACTGTTCAGCATTTTGCATCGAAAGGATGTGCCGTAATTTAGATATATTTTTAAGATGGTAGAATGCAGTTTTACAGATGTTAGAAAAGTCCAAGATTACAGAATAATCCAAGATTACAATATAATACTCCTGCTGCGCAGCTGTCTGTGTTTTAATGTTAATCAAACAACAAAAATGATGCTCTCTACTCTTGACTAAATTAACTTTTGTATCTTTCATGAGGATTCATTTCCCAAACATCTTTTACTGCATAGTGGAATTTGTCAAAGTTTTGATGAATAAATAAAACGTAGGTCAGTACACTTAAATCAAATAGCGATATATATTCTAGTGTCTGTGAATATTAAGCCGCAAAAATACTTTTTTTTATATATATGAATCCTGCATGTTTCTGTGTGAATGGCGCAGACGCGCGGACCGGTTTCATTTCCCTCACACACACTGAAACTCGCAGTGTTTTTCAGCCTCTGCCGCCTCAATATGAGGACATGAATGCATCTCCAGTCACTTCGTGAGCATTTTACCGTTTCATTCGACAAAATCTATCGTCATATCATAAACACACACACAGGAACTCGAAGGTCTTCACGGCAATCCGTCAAAATAAAAGTTCAGTTTAACAAAGTAATTGTGACAGGATTAATGTTGTACAGTAGAGTTTAGCTACGTCTCAATGTAATAATAATAATATATGCATTTAATTTATACAGTGAAGAATATGCAGTGTTATTTAACATTAAACCTTTGTTTGTTTCATATGTATCTTGTTCTGTTGTATTTATGTATTTATGTTGGCCTGCTGAATGTTAAATGGATCCAGTCTATGTTCATTAGAAATTGTTTGATAATGCAGCAATAAACTAGCTAGAGGGCTATAAGTTAATGTATGTTTAAAACATGATCAAAACACTCTATTTTAATGACAGTTTCAAAAAAGAGGACAAGTGACAAATATCGGAATCGGCCAATAATTGTTTTTGTTAAAATCGGTATCGGCCCCAAAAAATCCTATCGGTGCATCCCTAATATATACTCATTCCCCATTGCAAAATACAACATATCTTGTTTTTCAAGGAAACAAGGAAATTATACAGAATCTAAATGACATGAGGGTGAGTAAATGATGGCAGAATTTTAATTTATTGCTGATCTTTTCCTTTAATGTATTCCAGCATGATATCTCGGTCAAAAGTCCCTTTTGAGGATGTTTTGCATTGCCGTGTTGCCGCCGATTTGCTCATGCCAAGAGATTCTGCCAGAAAGCTTAGCATAGCGTCTAGTGTTCTCTGCCCTCTTGAGGACGCCAAGGTCAGTGATAACCAGAGGGCAATGGGCGAATGAATGCAGCTCAATTTAAAACACATTTCAGCCGATGCAGAGATCACATTCTCTGATTTTTGGGGCTGTCTTCTGCATCTAATTGATATGAGCCTGTGGGCTGGTTATGCAAATTGGAGACGAGAATGTGAACCCCTCACCCCAAGAGCTTCATGAGACAATAGCAGCAGAGCTGAATTGCAAAAGGTTTTTTTTTTTTTTTTTCGTTTTCGTTTTGGAAAGTGGACTGTTTTCGTGACCTGGGTGCGGTGCTGAACCCTCGGGCTCTTCTCTTTCAACCCAAGAACCCCTCCTCATCCAGCTTCTCCATTTCTGTGCATCTTCTAGTTCCCCCAGCACTCTTATCCACCTTACTTTTAATGTAAAAGCATCAATTGGTAACTTGAATGTGCAAGGCTTCCGGTGTCATTCGCTTTTAGCTGTACAAAAACAAATAAAATATCAGCTGTGAACTTTTGTTATTAAAATAGATTAGTGTTTTGATCAGGCTTTAAATGAGCAAAGTTCAAAAACGCATGCAATAAGGTATACTAGCTAGTTTATTGAGGCTTCACCAAATAATTTCTATTGAACATGGATTGGATCCATTTAACATTCAACAGGCCAACATATATAAATACAACAGAACAAAGATGCACATGAAACAAGCTTTCAGGGAGGTCTAACAGTAGCTTTCAGGTACAGAAATAAAGTAATCAAATGTAAAATATATTCTTCATTGTATAAATTAAATATACATAATCCTTATTTTGTTGTTTGATTAACCCGGGCAGTCCTTATTGTCGAGCCCTGCTGTATTTTGTACAGGTTTTGTGTTGTTTTAGCAAGTATTTAGAAGTTTTACACAGAGAAAAACATCAACTCACACAGTTCATTAATAAACCATCGGCATTTTGCATGCTATAGCCAATATGCTGATTGTTTTAAAAGGATCAAAAATTGGCCGACACATCTGTGCATCTCTAATTATCACTCAACGCTTTTATCATTTTGATTATATAAGTATGCCCTACTTTATCTTCATACATACATTATACTCACGTAAAGTGATAAATACTGCACATCAAATCTCACCTACCTGATTTTTTTTATTTTGTTGCAAAATGTAATCAATATTATTGTATTTTTATAAACATTAACGTTATGATTTTATGTAAAGCTACTTTGAAACAATGTATGTGTTGTGAAAAGCACTATATAAATAAATTGCATGCAGTATATGGTGCAAATGTTAAAGCTCAGGACTGGCAACCAGATGTTTACTAGTTCAATCCCTGAAAAAGTGAGTTCTCAACATTGTGCCCTTGAGCAAGACACTTGTTTTGCAGTGACCGAAACATTGTTTGCAACCCATGTTATGCTTTTTAACCCATGCTTTTCAAAATGAAACGATAGTCAATGAGGAAAAAATGCAGATATTCATACATCAGGAAATGATTGCATGGTGAAAAGTCTCTGTATATGACAGGTGTTTGAAATATAAGAGGGATTGATGATGTTGACCAAAAAGGAAAAAACTATTTACTTTTCTGAACTCCCTAAAACGCCATTGACTTAGTTAGTAGTGTGTTGAAACTGGCGGTTATGATAAGGGGTGGGACATTTCCCAAACACTCTCGAAGCTCTTGACCAATCACAACACACTGATCAGGCCGATCAATCAGAGTACATTGTGCCTTCCAGAAGGAGGGGCTTCATAGAGACAGGAACTAAACAGAGCGTTACTGACAGACTGGGAAGAGAGGAGCTGCAATAATGGAAAATAATGTGTTTTTTGAGCATTCAAGCATTAAAACAGATTCTAGTAGAGCCCAAAAACAAAATCAAGACTGCGAAAAAAAGCACAATGGATCCTCTTTAATACGATCCTGATTTTATTATGAGCACATTATTCCCCAAAAATATGGGTGGCTAATTTTCTACTCTTCATGTGTGTGTTTCAGGGGATGTTCAGAACTCTACCGCATCCCTATGGTGGAGTATAAGCTGGACAGTGAAGGAACGCCTTGCGAGTACAAGACGCCCTTCAAAAGAAACACCACCTGGCACCGTGTGCCCACCAGCGGCCAGCCTCTTCCCCGCGGATCCCCCACCCAGGGTCCCGATCGCATGCCGTGCCAGCAGATCCTCCAGACCGCCATCCCACGCAGCACCTCGTTCGACAGGAAGTTGCCAGATGGACCCAGGTATCACTTCAGCTCCTCAGTCTTTCTTTGTTGTGCGTGTCTCAGTTTGGTCTACTACACGTACTGATATTCACCATTTCATTTGAGAAAATTGTCATCATAAATACACACGCTACAAGTTTGGGTTTAACTTGAAGAAATTATGACAGAAATATAATTCCTATTGTACAGTATAATGTACTTCTCAAAGTAGTAATAATAATAATAATAATAATTAACTTAATTTTTAAAGGAATATTGCACAGTTTTTCGTCCATGTTTTAAATTTAGCAGTAAACATCTTTTGTGCTGCACATTGTTTGCCTAAAATTAAAAGTATTATTACATTTTGCGTTTGATTACCATTTTATAAAATTATATTGTTAATGTTTTATGCCTTTGTTTGATTGCTAATACATTTGTATTCAATTTTACATCCAGAAAAAGTTAAACAGAAAAACAGAATTTCTGAAAGAAAAACAACAACATTTTGTTAATGAATTATTCAGTTGTTAAAGTTTTATGAATTAATTTTATTCCCTTTGTTTATTATTGAAATGATGTATTCAAACCATTTAATCAGAATCAAGAAAAATTAAAACAAGAAAAGCGCAGAATCTGGGATAAATAAAACTGATTTCATATGGCACTAATCGCCTTCCTGTGATACTTATGAATATAATTTTAAATTTTTATCAGATATTTATTAGATATTTTAACTGGAAAACAAGACAAAAATGCTCTTTATGATTTTTTTGCATTGCATAAATATGTGAAATTGCACCAAAAAAAAAAAAAAAACTGTCTGTGGTTGTTCCGTGCACCATCATTTACTTGCAGCTGGAAAGTAATAAGTTGCATTTCCAGTGTTTCTGGCATACTTACTGACCCAGAACATCATGAATTCAGGTTCCTGTATTATGCATGCAATATGCCTTTCAAATATGGTTTGTTATAATGTGGTCATTTGTTCTTACTTGGAAGCCCCTCGTGGTGTTGATGACCTTTCCAGACTCTTCTGTGAGACCGCATGTGGAGAGAGCTGTGCTGTTCATCTGATCAGAGGCTCTTTCTCTTGTATTGGTGATGCATTAATACTATCTCTAAAACACACTGAACACCTTGCAGGAATGTCCTAGCGACCAATTGAACATTGATATGACAACATGCACATGCAAACACTTCTCACATTTTTTTACAAAAGATTTAAAAGGAGATCTATATGCATCTGTCACAGTGATGTATTAATATAATAGCATGCATATTGTCCAGTGGCATTTTTGGTGCGCAGTCACCTTGCCAACTGTGCGTTTTAGTCTGTGCATCCTTGCTTCAGACTGACGTCGGCCTGTTTTGGCTTCACAAATCACCTTCGTTAAGTTTCTTCCCCTCACATTTTGCGGTTTTGGAAGGTGTGTGCGACGTATGCATGGAAAATGAGACCACTGCTGATTCCCATTAAAGCTGACGGGCCGGAGGAAACAGAAAAGCATTGCAGGAGCGGGAATATCAGATGCTTGAGTTTTCACGGCCGGTACTTTTACGAGGTGACGTGTGATTGGATCACTGGTGGTTTAGTAGACAGTTCTTAGTGAGGCGTCCATTAGTGGAGGACTGTGGTACCTTTCTACTTGTGCTATTTTAGTAGTATGCGTCAATAACGGTCAGATTATCATGCTTTCAAATCGATTTAAACCATGTTCTATGTTAAATACTGTATGTTATTGCAGTTATACTTTTATTAGATTTTTGCACATCTTCTGTATGCATGGAAAACCCAGATGCACATTTGTCCAAATGTCAAGTAAATATTTTCTGGTGCACTTAATTGCATTTAAACATATTTAAATTAATTGGCTAAAATCGATTTGAAAGCATGTCAGATTAAACTGATTGATGTTTAATGGGTCTGTGTGTTGTGTAATTATCCCAATTATCCATTTCACTAATCCACTGATAAATTCATTGATTCAATTGTTATAAATTTATATTTAGTATGGATTTAGTTTATTGAAAATTATTTTGTTTAAAATGAATTTATTATTTAAAAAGATTAAGTCATTTTATAACGAACATTGTTTGTTGCTATTAAACAATTTAATATTTATATTATTTAATAAAATATTGTTTTATAATTGTTTCATTATTTATATATTTCATATTTTATATTTCATCTTAAACTATGGAGAAAAAAAACTTTTAGATTTTAGAAATGAAGTAAATTTGATTTAATATTTTTGGTTTAGTTTAATTTATTATTAATGTGTTCATATTTCTTGCTTAACATTGGTAAGAATGTTTTAGTAGAAAAAATAATTTTTAATATTACATGCTTTAACATGATTTAACACACATTCAGCTTGTTACTCTCAGACACACCGATGACTCTACAGGCTCTCTGATCCACGGTTTGTTCGTTCAACTGAAATCTGTTGCCATATTGAACTCTGCTGCAGTCGCACACCTCTATCGGCTGTCTCAGTATCAGTGCGGCAGCTGCTGTGAGAATGGAAACCCATCTGTTCTCTCGCTTTCTCACACTACAGGACCGTACAAGACATGGAGAACCCTCAGATCTCCTCCTGCAGTAAAGGAGAGGCGTCTCAGCACTACCGCAGCTCTCCCAGTAACCAGTCGTCCTCCAGTGACCCCGGACCCTGCGGGAGCGCAAGCTGGAACCAGCAGCCCGGATACGACGGGTAACATGCCAACACACATTGTCACAAAGAGACTTTTTTGTGTGTTTGTGTAGCATAAATTAATAAAATGATCTTGTATTAATGTAGATTGTTTAAAAAAGTGTATACAGTGTATCCAGAAAGTATTCACAGCGCTTCACTTTTTCCAAATTTTATGTTACAACCTTATTCCAAAATGGATTAAATTCATTATTTTCCTCAAAATTCTACAAACAATACCCCATAATGACAACATGAAAGAAGTTTGTTTGAAATCTTTGCGAATTTATTAAAATATTTACATAAGTATTCACAGCCTTTGCTCAGTACTTTGCTGAACCACCTTTGGCACCAATTACAGCCTCAAGTCTTTTTCAGTATGATGCTACAAGCTTGGCACACCTATTTTTGGGCAGTTTCTTCCATTCTTCTTTGCAGGACCTCTCAGTGCACAGCCTTTTTCAGATCTCTCCGGAGATGTTCGGTCGGGTTCAAGTCTGGGCTTTGAGTGGGCCACTCAAGGACATTCCCAGAGTTGTCCCGTAGCTACTCCTTTGTTATCTTGGCTGTGTTGGAAGAGGAACCTTCGCCCCAGTCTGAGGTCCAGAGCGCTCTGGAGCAGGTTTTCATCAAGAATGTCTCTGTACATTGTTGCATTCATCTTTCCCTCAATCCTGACTAGTCTCCCAGTTCCTGCCGCTGAAAAACATCCCCACAGCATGATGCTGCCACCACCATGCTTCACTGTAGGGATGGTATTGCCCAGGGGATGAGCGTTGCCTGGTTTCCTCCAGACATGATGTTTGCCATTCAGGCCAAAGACTTTAATCTTTGTTTCATCAGACCAGAGAATTTAGTTTCTCGTAGTCTGAGAGTCCTTCAGACGGGTTTGTCATGTGCCTTTTACTAAGGAGTGGCTTCCGTCTGGCCACTGTACCATACCGGCCGGATTGGTGGAGTGCTGTAAAGATGGTTGTTCTTCTGGGAGGTTCTCCTCTCTCCACAGAGAAACCCTGGAGCTCGGGTTCTTGGTCACCTCCCTGACTAAGGCCCTTCTCCCCCGATTGCTCCGTTTGGCCGGGCGGCCAGCTCTAGGAAGAGTCCTGGTGGTCCCAAACTTCTTCCATTTACGGATGATGGAGGCCACTGTGCTCATTGGGACCTTCAGTGCGGCAGAAATGTGCCTCGATACGATCCTGTCTCGGAGGTCTACAGACAATTCCTTGGACTTATGGCTTGGTTTGTGCTCTGACATGCACTGTTAACTGTGGGACCTTATATAGACAGGTGTGTGCCTTTCCAAATCATGTCCAATCAACTGAATTTACCACAGATGGAGATTTGAGGAAAATAATGAATTTAATCCATTTTGGAATAAGGCTGTAACATAACAAAATGCCCTGTGAATACTTTCTGGATGTATTTTTAATATAAATCAATAAATTAATTATTTCAATTATATTGATATTTGTTATCAGTATTATTTAAGTATGCTATTTATTTTGTATTCATTTTGGTTATTTAAGTTTAAGTATTAATGTTTTGGTCTAAATTATAATTTGATTAATATAAATAAATAAATACATTTACTATTTATTTTGTATGGTTTTAGTTTATTGAAAATAATGATTGAAAACAAGTCTTTAATTAATAAATAAATGTATTAGTAAAAAAACATGTATTCGTTTTTATAACCTATATTATTAGTTGGTATTAAACTAATTATTTAATAAAAATATATTTGTTGTTATTATTTAATATATATAATAGAGTGGGGGGGTAAAAGTTTTAACTTTAAAAAGTTTTAACTTTTATTTGAAATGTATTAATTACACATTTATTCATTTCAGAATAGCCTACATATGTATTAATATTAAACTATATTATATTAATATCATTACATATAATAAATAATATCACTTTCATATATTTTATTTCATCTTTCATAAAAATAAAAACATTTAATTGATTATTGTATTGTTCTTCTGATATAGGTTGATTTGGGTTTTAGAAATTAATGATAAGTAACAAGTAACCTGATTAATGTTCAGGCTCAGTAATTGGTAATTTACTCATTTCACGTGACTCGTTACCCTGAGAGGAAGTGTGTGAGATAATCAATCCATAATGAATCCAGTCGAGGTTGCCTCGTTTTAGTATGAGTAAAGAAATAAGCTATTGCTATATGAATTTGAACGTGTTCTCAAACGCAGTGACTTTGATCACAGCTGGAGGTGTGAGGTGTTTCTGAACTGAACATCAGTGTAGTTTCACTGCAATGAAAGAGAATAGCCCCAAAAAACTTGCTTTCATCATCCTCATTTGGCTACTCATATTTCCCATTCCCATAAGGGCTAAACTCCAGCCTGTTCCATCCACAGGTGTCAGTCTCCCGTCCTCCATGAGCGCTCTGCTGAAGCCCAGGGCATGCTGGGAGACGGGGAGGTGCTGAGGGAGAGGGAGCCCACCCTCGAGAGAACACGCTCTGCAGGTGGGATTCAGATACAGCCTCATACGTCCACAGATTTCCATTTATCCTTCCCAAGAGTGAAGGTCACCTGAAAATGTACTGTAAATGATACAGTTCCCCTGTTAAAAAAAAATTGCCTTCTGGGAAAAAAAATAGGTTAATGTTAGGGTTGCACAATTATTTCAAACCGAAATCGCGATTGGGCTTGGTGTGATTTATCAATATACAAAAGCTGAGATTTAATTCAATAAATACACTGCAAAAAATGCTTTTCTTACTTCGTATTTTTGTCGTTTCCAGTCCGAATATCTAAAAATTGTTCAATCAAGATGCATTTACTAGACACATAAACTAACAGGATATTATGATATATATTAAGAAAAAAGATAATTAAGTGAGTTTTTGCTTAAAACAAGCTAAATTATGTGCCAGCGGGGTAAGAAAAATTATCAGAATCTTACCCCGTTGACATAATTTTGGCTTGTTTTAAGCAAAAACTCACTTAATTATCTTTTTTCTTCTTCAGAAAACAAGACATAATATGTAATTTTACCTGTCTAGTAAATGCATCTTGATTTTTAATATTTTTTTAGATATTTGGACTGAAACAAGAAATAACAAAAATACTAAATAAGAAAAGCATTTTTGTTTTGTGCATATACAAAAGCATTGTTTGTATATGTGTGTTTCAGAGTGAAGCGCAGCATTGTGTTCATTTACTCACTAGCAGCTTGTATGTAGCCTGACAGGCCAGATCCACATCAAGATGTTGGGTCTGGGAACTCACCGTTGGCAGGGCTCAATCCGGGATAAACGGTTGTCTTTCAGATTCCCTCTGCACGCAATAGGACAGCGCTACAACCAACCAGAGCAATGAAGAAGGTGGAGCCGAGCTAGTTGATAGATTAAACTTTCGCCGTTTCCGGTCGGCAAAACTCCGAACACATCTTCCTTTCTTAAGAATGTCTTCAGTGCCGTTCTTTGTTCTTTTCTCAAGTTTAACAGCAAGTCTCGGAGTCGCAGCCAAAGCCGATTCGAAAGACCGCTGTTCGCCAGCATCTTTGTTTTTAAGTAGCACGCGGAACCTCTGCAACTCTGCCGTCATTATGTTAAGCCCGCCCACCGACTCTAAACACGATGTGATTGGCCTGACCAGAGTTTGGTTTTTCCAGCTCGCAGGTCTACCGAAAGTTGCTAGACTACACTCGCGGCAAATTAGATTTGCTGCCGCTAGGGTGCGTCTAGATTTTGGTTTTCCACCAAAATAAAAGCTTGATGGTTTAATGTTTGAAAATAGACAGCCATGAACATTAGTACGGTCGTTCATACATTTTAATATTTCACTGTGAATTAAAAAGTATTTAAATCGCAAATGCAATTTTTATAAGAAAAATGTCAATTCTATTATTTTGTGCAGCCCTAGTTATTGTGATTAATCTGTTTTTTTGAATATCATAGCTGATAAGAGCCCTACTGACGGTCTGCCTAACTATCTAGACCAGTTTGGACCAGCTAGAGAGTGTATTAGACAGTGTCTATGCTCTTATGTTCCCTCAGATGTTCTGGGAATCTCAAAGATTATCCTTTATTCTTTCTTCACAGAAGCGAAATGGCACGTCCCTTCCACCAAGATCCTCAACTCTTTGAAGGAAAGAGGCAAGGATTCACCCAGCAAGTTGACACGGGTAAGACTATTCCCATGTGACACTTTTTAAAAAGATATTATTCCCTTATAAAAAGATTCCTGAGGAACAAACATGGTCCCAACCATTAAATAATACCCTTAAAAAAGTGTTTTTTAAATCCAAGGCCCTTCATTGTCCACAGCAATATTCAAAGCCCGTCCCCATGTGCGCTAATAGGATTCCTCTGGTGCATCTGCTGTAATGATCAAGTTTTTAACCGAAACTAGGAGTGTTTATGGATTTAAAATATATAACTAAAATAGTTGTAATTAAAATTATAGATTGGAAATTTAAATAAGGATTTTTAAAGGTTGTTATAGTTAACATTAAAACTAAAACCATAAAAATGTTTACTTGATATAAAATGAGCATTAACTGAAATAAAATATTTAATATAAATATTTAAAAATCTATATTTTATTTCAGCTGGTTGGCAAAATATTTAGTTAATTAAAACTAAAACCATAAACAATTGATACTTAAAATATATATATTTTTAAATTAATACATATTTTTATAAAAGTTTTTTCAGCTAGTTGATTTATTTCAGCTAGCTAGAACTTAATATACTACAATTAAAACTGAAATAAAAATGTATTTAAAAAAACTACATGGACAGACATTGTAAAAAAACAATAACTAATAAAAATTACAATTGAAAATGGAAAATACCAAAATAAATTCTAATTGAAAATATGGAGAAAAAAATAGTATCTCAGTGATACTATACCCAATAAAATATGATCATAATTAGAAAATATTACCATAATTATTGGCATAAATGTATTAAAAAAGTTGTTTATAATAATGCCCATGGCATTTCAAGATTTTATTAATGTACATGACTTTTCCAAGTCCAGAAATCACACTTTTAAAATTATGCTACCTCACATTTATTTCTTAAAATAAATAAAGCCGTTATTGAGAGGATGAATATACCTAAGATATATTTAGATTATTTTAGTTGTTTTAGCTCATTTTAATGCTTGTTTTGTATTATTATAAATCACTGATTGAGAACCACTGCCCTAATATGCAAAAAAATAGTTTGATAGTAATTTTAGACCAACAATGATGTCCTACTTGGCAAAATCATGGTTGTCCTACACACAGCTGTATAGAAGGTTATGAGGGCCAGTTCATTCAAAGGACAGAAGACCGCTGACAAAATAAACCATGTGGTTTATTTATAATTCAGTTGGTTAGTTGGCTAGCCAGCAGGCATTTGTTTATATATGCAACTGTATGTTTATAAATGCCGGACTAATTCATGATCTAGGGGAATTCCCTCTGGAAAATTTACTGCGGGAACAGTGTCAGAATGTGTTTTAATGTGGTAAGTGAGGTTTACACATCACATATAATCAAGAAACATGGGTTTCTCCTGGATGTGCTGCTCTGGAAACTTCTCCCGCTCGTCTTTAGGGTGTTGACTACGTACAGTACGCTGAAAACCTTGATATGACACACACGCACACAGAGCCCCGCTAGTCGTGCTGTCAGTGTGCATGTGCATCAGTGTGATGAATGAATGGCGATAAGGTCAGTCTGCCCTTGGTGCTGGCGCTCTGTGCTGTTATTGGGGACATGCTCGTGTTTGTCGGTCTCTCTCTCACCTTGAATCTTAGTTTTACCCAATATCTCTCACTCCCTATTCCAGTAATAGCATCTGACCACCGACAGCCAATTCAAAGTAAATTAGCAGGGATCCAGAAACAACAGGCTCCTGTGGTGATCCCTGTGTGCACAGCTGTATGTGTGTATATATATATATATATATATATATATATATATATATATATATATATATATATATATATATATATATATATATATATATATATATATATATAAGCTCTCTTCCAAAACGTTTGAGCTGAAATGATCCTCATACTATAAATGACTGATTTGAAATGGTCTACATATGCAGACTCTCTTTGGCTTTAGCACCAAGTTAACTTTAGTAGGGCTGCACAATATATTGTTTTAGCATCGATATTGCGATTGTGCGCATCCCAATAGTCACATCACAGGATGTGCGATGTCAAGTATAGGGATCGTCAGTGCTCGAAGTGGGGCGGTACTAGATTTTACTCTTAAGCATACCTGCACTTTTTCTTGCATACTACTGTTTCTCGCTTTTATAACGGATCATAAGTGACTGAAGCCCAATTGTTTAATTAAGTGGCACACGGATCACTGTAGGTGCGTTCACCAGCGCACTCCAAAAGATTTGCACAAGCCGTTCCTGTGCGATGCTGATGATAAAATGTGCGACCCATTTGAACTCTATTGAGAATGTAGTAAATGGAGAAAGTCGAACATCCTTGGCATCTGAAACAGCCACTAAAATGACTGATGAGAAGAGGGGAAAACATCATCCTGCAAGCTTTTTAAACTCATGATGACCACATTTACTAGAATTTATCACGTTCTATTGTATTTATTGTGGTAAATTTTGACTAGTTGTAGAATTTATAATAGATAATCAGTTAAGGGATTAGATTTTTCACTAAAGATGTATATTACACCTGTGGCATGTTGTAGCTATAGTTTCTAACTATGTTGCTATTTTTCATAACAAATGCTATAGATTAAAAAAAAAGAAAGAAGAAAGTTAACATTGGCCTGCATGATGAGGAGCCGTCAATGGTCTTGCTTTGTAAATAAACCCTTATTGTAACAAATGCTATAGTTAAACAATTACAAGAACTATGTTAGTTTTAAGGCGGAGTACAAGTTAGAAAGAGCTTTAAAATATGGACCACCTTGAATTATTAACTAAACAATCCCCCCAATAACCACGCCCCCAACAAAGCCCCGCCCCTTTGGTGAGTACCGGCACTTTATTTTTTTCCACTTCAAGCACTGTGGCTCATAGTTGATCAGTTCAAAACGCACGATTCTTGGCTTAATTGCAAGGTTTAACCATCACAGAGTGAATGTCTATCTTTTGCATGTGTTTTAAGCGATTTTAAACCATTCGAGCACAAGACGTGAAAGAGAACTCAATTCGGTACTCACACTGTTTTTAGAGCGGTGCCGAAAGCATGCAAACACTGAATTCCGGTCTCTTCCCCCTCTATTTGTGCTTGAGCGGACAAATACACACAAATGTATGTCTAAATGCCCATCTCGGTGAATATCCTCATAAATACATTGACTTATAGCTTACATAAACAATTGAGAAAGTAAATGGATCCGTATCATTATATTGCATCCGTGCGTTAGCTCTTAAAGTGACAGCAGCCTAATATTCCTGCTGCTGTCTGTCATTAACAACAAAATACAAAGAGAAAAAAATCACTTTTGTAGTTCTAACAGAAATTATATTTAATTTATACAGTGAAGACTATGCAGTGTTATTTTACATTGAATTATTCAATGTCTGTACCTGAATACTGTAAGACTTACATAAAACATAAAGCACTGTTTATTTCATTTGAATCCTTGTTCTATTATATTCATCTATGCTTGTAATTTGTTTATTTTCTATGCAGATTCACTCCAATCATTCTAGAATAATTAATTATTTCCAAATTATCTGGTGAAATTGTTTTCATATCGCAACATATATTGCAGAAAAACAAAATATCGTAGTTTTTTCCAATATCGTGCATCCCTTAACTGTTGCCGTCACTTATTTTTATGCAAATTATGGGACAGCATAATAAATGCTGGTTGGATAAACCAAGCACATAAATTTGTGTAAAAAACATATATGTGCTTAATTGAGTTACACAGTTTTTTCATCGGATAAGAAGACATGGCCATAAATTATGGAAACGCATTCACCGAATAAATCCCTCAATGCGCATCAAAAACGTCATGTGACTTCTCAACAGGGGATGTGATTGGTCCGCTGGTTAGTCCGATTATCCAATCTTCATCGCACAGCATCTCAAATGTTGGTTTGGTCATTCTGAAATGTCATCAAAATAGTTTGTATAATGACCTCCCAGAACTGTCTCACACGATTGCGTTCCCAAACATCAGATATCCAGGAACGCAAGATAGAAAGCGTTTATTGAGACCCAAGTCATTTATGATGTCTGAAAAAAGAGGCACAGTTTATTTCCTGATTGCAGCAACTTCCAGTTTTATTACAGATATTTTGCGGCAGTTTCCTAGGATGTGATGATTTTGTACTCTTGAACACATGGGATGGAAAAAGGGCTTTATTCGCAAATGTTTTTTGCGGTATTCCAGTTTTGTACCAAGTTAAATTTGCTATTTTGAATGGAAATATACGTGTTCCTGCCTGAAAATAAAGTATCTTAGAAAGCATCATAATTCTTCTGCTTGCTGTTTCACTCTTACATTTGCTTTACTGCAATATAATTGACTTTCGTTAAGCCTCGCCTTAAACGATATTAACCAATCTGCATACATGTAAATGCAGACGTTAGACTCTGTTAGACCACCAAGCCACAAGAGAGTTTATGGATTTTAAATGTGTTTTTACAGAAATGATTGAAAAACATTGCCAGGCCTTGTATAATAGTGATACTTTTTGCAATTAAACTGTGTTGTCTTCATTCCCAAATGAAAAGTAGTAAGAACATCATAATTTGCTCCAAGGTAAATTAATGTTAATTACTTAGTTTCACTTACACTAATGTTATCGCTTGTAATTTCCTTCAAATTAGGCTTTTTCTCTTTCAGTGTCTGTGGGAAGTGTTTGCCTCTATTCTGATTTGCAATCACTGCAGTTTTTAATCACGTTACTTCTTAATTTAACCATTTCTATTCAAGAAAATGGCAGACAATGTCTTATTTCATTCCATCCCACGTTAAGTATAATACCCAATCAGTTTTTACCACTTCATGCTGTTTTAAATGAATCTCAAGTGACATGTTCTTTCTTAGTTTGCACTGAAGACTTTTAGATCCTGAGGATGCTTAATCTACAGCATATGATTGATTGTGTGTGTGTGATGAAGAGATATAGGGGGTTTGCCGCTGTAGAGCCTCTGAACAAATACAGAAAACCATAATAGATTAAAGAACTGTCTCATTATCCGTGTTAAGTGGACTGTGTTTTACAGCTGCATTAGTGAGTGTGTTGGATCATTTCATGGCAGTCTATATAAAAGCAGGTTTAACGTCAGAATCACAGTCTCTTAATTATGTTTATTGTTGTCTGTTTGCCTTTTACCATCTATATTCATAACTTACAAACCTCTTTTCATCTCTGAAATGTTCTCTAATGTCTGTTGCATTGTCTAAAATGCTGTTGGCCGTATCCACTGGGAGATGTACATGGAGCCATTCACCACAGGCTCCGCTCTCTTGATTTATTACGCCTATTGTCTGCACACTAATTAATGAGTACAGCTCATATTTGCATACATTACCAGTCACAGAATTATTCATTAGCTCACAGTAATTAGTTTTGCTGGTCTTTGCAGTTTGCGGTGGTACGTTTAAACTGGCATGATATTCGTTTGGACTAAAGAAGGTGTCACATGACAAAGAATATGACAGCGAATGCGGCCCTTTTCCATCTGCTAATTATAATTATAGATGATAAAATATGCTAGCAAGCACAAAACGTCACATAGACAATGGGACAATATATATTCTGTGTGGCAATGTGAGTGCCAGTTCTTCATTTTAAAATAGAATATATTTATATTCATATACTTATGTATGTGTGTATATGTGTGCTGTCAATTGATTTAATCAAAATTAACAAATGAATCACATTTTTCTGAAATTAATTGTGATTAATCGCACCTAACATTTTTTTATATATTTTCATATTGTAATAATTTCACATTTAATCTCCAAATGAATGTACAAACAACATAAAGACAGTAGCCTATATTTTAAATATTTTTAATGGCATCTTTTAATGAATCAAGGCATCGCTGATACCAATACTGCTACTGATGTCTCTATTAAATTGATTTTTTTCTTAATTTTATCCATTAATTATAGCCATTCAGCATTAGACTATAATTGGAAACTATACGTTTTAACATTTATTAGGCTTTAAAATATACTTTTAACTTTACTTTAGAACTTTTAATTTAAGTAAACTTAAAACAATCTTCACATAAACCCATTATAAATCCACTTTTACCTTCAATATATCAGGGCTCATTTTTTCTATTAGCCCAGTTCAGATTTGTACTTGCCCTGTTAAAATGCATAACCTTGTAAACAGTGCTTTAGGATTTTCATAAATTATACATTAAATATAGATTAATCCTTATTAAAGCTACAAAAGTTATTCAGTCAACAGCAGTGAGTGATTTTCTCTGTCTTTTGTTCTTTGATTAACATTAATGACAGACAGCAGCAGCTTTATTATGCCTAATATTAATGTTTCCTTGGTGTGTGTATGTGTCTTCCTCCAGCAGGGCGGTGATAAGAACTCCAGCCACTCCAGCAGTAACACTCTGTCCAGCAACGCCTCCAGCAGTAACAGCGATGAGAAGCATTTCGGCTCCGGGGACCTGATGGATCCAGAGATGCTGGGTCTCACCTACATTAAAGGCGCCTCCACTGATAGCGGCATTGACACCACGCCCTGTAGCATGACCCCGGGGGTGGCCAATGCATCCGTGGCCCGCGTCGTGCTCCAGGGCCGGGGCGCATCTGATCCGGGACACCCATGGACACCGGAGCTGACGGAAGAAGGTTCGATGGAAGAGGACCATGGCAGGTTGTACCTTCCTCAGAGCTACGCCGCGGCTCTGGCCGCCGGACATACACCCGCAGATGGGAGTATAGGAGACCTGAGCGAGATCTCTTCTCATTCCAGGTGAGCAAAAGTGTGCTGATGTTTAGGAGAGTATAAATAGAGTTCAGGCCGAGTGGATCAAGCATTTCCTGGTTGATTTATGTTTAAATGGTTCCAAGCGGTGTGTTTTTGCCAACATTATTGATTAGCCTACTGGTTAGATTCCCACTCAGACCATGTGGAATGCTTCCAGTCTGCTATCTGTTATTGTTTATAAATATGTGCATATTCTTCCAGTTACACACAATTAATTGGGTTGTTTAAGTATCTGGATATTTTACAAATCCAGCTGTGTGTATTCTCTTGGAGAGAGAGGTATGGTGCCTTTTTTAATAGCAAGTCAGCAGACTTTTAGCATCTCATTGCTAACGCTGACTTTCTGTTCTCATTTTGAAGATGCTGAAAGCGACCTATTATGCAAAATTCACTTTTACATGGTGTTTGAACATAAATGTGGTGGCTGTGTGTGTACACAACCACCCTATAGTGGTAAAATCGCCCCATTCCTTTTATATTCTCCATAAATCATAAACAGTGTCTCAAAATGAGTCCTTCGTGTTTTCTATACATTGCACAGGCCCCGGCTACGACTTGGGATAGAATCAGCCCTGTTAGCTTAGCTTAGTTTAGCTGTACATAGTCCGCCATGTTTATCTCCTCGCTAGAGCTGCTAGTGGAAACACAAAATGTCTCAGCTATGTGACAAACAATATAAATGCTATCATTCCACTGTCTTACTTTTCCATTGCTTTTCTATGTAAACATGCTAGATGGATGTGTTTGACTGTTTACATCTCGCATATTTTACAGCGTCGAATGCAGGAAATGGCATTCTATAAACACAGCGCTTAAAAGAGGTATAATTTTTTTTTTTTTTTTTTTTTTTAAACACTTTGCATTTTCCACTGCTCACATCTTCTCGACGCGCTGTGTGTAAATGGCACAGAACGGGAGAAAGCAACACAAGGGTCGTCTAGCGCTTCTTTACATATAAAATAATGGAAAAGCAGTGCAGTGGAATGCAAAAACATGTGTTCTGTGGAAATGGATCCATGCTGTTTCCTGGGCACAGCTCTCTTCTGGAAAGGGGGGCGGGGAGCAGCAGCTCATTTGCATTTAAAGATATACACACGAAAACAGCATGATTTTGCTTCCAACCATAAACCAACTTTGATACTTTTTTTCCCAGGATTCTTTGTTGAATATAAATTTCAAAAGAACAGCATTTTTTTTTAAATAGAGTTATTTTGGGGTATTATAAATATATTTACTGTCACTTTTGATCAGTTAAGTATAAAAAAAAAAAAAAAAAAAAAAAACTATATAAAAAGATCTAAACTATATATTATATTTGAACTATATATATATAGCGGAAAAAATCTGGAAATGAATTCCTGTGATTCCAGTCCAGGTAATCAGTCAGATCCAGTCTTGGGTCAGTTACCTCACTATTGCTCATGTAGATGATTTACCTGCTGGAGAACCATAGTAAAAATAGGACAAACCCAATACAAGTTTTTTTGCATTATGGTTACATTATCTTAGCATTGTCATTATTTGCATTGTGGGGATTGTACAGGTAAGATAACTTGGAATAATAAAAAATATTTTAAAAGGGGAAAAAAAATGTATAGCTTTGTGTATGGCTCTTAAATGTTGGCATGGGTTATTTTCCATCCATACCACGAAACTTTGTTTTGCACTGCAGAGCAATTCAGGAAAATCATAATGATTACCTCCTGTTATGTTCAGAGTGTTCTTATATTTTTCAGGATGAGTTGCCTTCAAATGTATACATAAGTGATTTAGAATAGATAGATGTATAGAATAGAATACACTATTTTAGGGAATGTTATTATGGCCTCTTTCAACTAAACCCTTGTAAGCATAGACTGTTACATAAAAGGCAGAAAAATGGTAAGAAGTCTCTTTGAGATGGACCGGAGAGAATGGCAGCTGTCATGTTGTTGTAGAAAGGTCAGGGTCCTGCTCGTAGCCATGTTGTCAGTTCTGATGTGTGTGTTTTTGAGCGCATGTTTGTCTTGTGAATGCATCTCAAAAGATGCCCGAACAGAGCACTGTCAATGCAGAATCCACCCACTGTCTCTTAGACCGAAACCCAGGATATCGATCACTATTGATCTAATTACTCTTAGGGCATTTTCAGATCTGTATATTTATTTCCCTTCTTCATCCAACCACCACTGCTTAAATTAATTAGTACAGGAAGTCATTTCATATTGTTTTGATGCTTGGATCTCACGTTTCACTATCCCATGTGCGCTGGCCAGTGGCTCTCACCACTCCGGCAGCCCCTTACCCCACAGCTCCAAGCTCACGTCCTCTCCAGAACATTCCGGAGCCCAGGCAGTTCCCTACAGTAGCCAGGAGCCCGGGCCCAGCACTGATGCACACACACACCGCCACTGTAGGATGGCCGACAAACCGATCCCGGACGAGCCCCCAATTCAGTCCGAGTGTGGGTGAGTGTGTGAATGTGTGGATTAGGTATGCACAATAATCAGCATCGGCTGATTAAAAGTTCATTTTTAGTGCTATTGTTATCAGTCCACTAAGAAAATTAAAGGGGTCCTTGATTATGATTTGACTTTTTTAACTTTAGTGTGTAATGTTGCTGTTTGAGCATAAACAACATCTGCAAAGTTACAACGCTCAAAGTTCAAAGTAAAGGGAGATATTTACTTTTACAGAAAACACTTTTTAAGGACTACAACAAGCTTATTCATGGTTTAGTGACATCACAAACACTAAAATGTACATAAACCCCGCCCCTGGGAACACACAACAAAGGCCATGTTTTGAAGAGGAAGAGTTGCAGTAGAGTACATTTGGGAGTGGCTCAAGCTGTCATCCGTCTTTTCACATTTATTGCAATGCAGTACGAACACAAATGCAATAGCATGTCATAAAGCAAGATGACAACATAAGTTATAACCGTAATTAAACTGAACTATACCTGTTCTCTCTTCATGCAGCAGATATTCTCTGGCTCTGTGCATCTTACATTTCCCACACGAGCGACTTATAGAATATGCTAATCAATGACTTGAAGATAGTTAACTCCACATCATTTACATTTACGCATTTGGCTGACGCTTTTATCCAAAGCGACTTACATTGCATTCAAGGTACACATTTTTACATTTTGTCAGCTACGTCAGCTACATAAATTCATCAACTAACCATTCAGGAGCATCTTGTGGCATTCTGCATGTTGTCACTTCTTCTTGACTCTCTCCATCATTGTCCGACTCCAGTTTGAACATAAAAGGCTGAACAGTTTCTGGCATTTTCAGTGCATGTCTGAGTGAGGTGATTGGAGCTACTAACATGAGCTCTTGAAGCTCCGCCCTCTTCTAGAAAGGGGGTGGGGAGCAGCAGCTAATTTGCATTTAAAGAGACACGCACAGAAAAGGCATGTTTTTGCTCATCCTCAAAAAGTGACAATTTTAGCATGCTATAAAAATTATCTGTGGGGTATTTTGAGCTAAAACTTCACATACACACTCTGGGGACATGCAGAGACTTATTTTACATCTTGTAAAAAGAAGCATAATAGGACCCCTTTAAGACGATATATTCAGCCCAATAAATTATGGATTATTTCCTCAAATTGAGGCAATTCAGATGCTCACTGCTTACCATGATGACTTCAATTGGTGCATTCACTTATGAATCCCATATCATTTCTAGTTGACCTATCTGTTCATATACACAGACACAGTCATGCTGGATCTGAGTAAAGGTTCCATGTTATTGATCCATGACACATGCATTTTGATTTTATAATATCATCCATTACTTGACAATCATGGTAATTTGAATGACTTGCATTATTTAGGCATTATTTTATATCTATGTCAGGCAACAAATCATTCAAATTGTTTAATGCACAGCTAACTGTGCATTATCCCACTTATACCATGGTCATTTGCCAGCATTGACAAGTTAAAGCTGTTATTGATGTGTACAGTATTAAATTTGACTGGGAGGGTTAAAACGGTGATTATTTTCGTCAGCTCCGACTCGTTAGATCTAGCATTCTGTCCGCCTTAAATCAGACTAATAACATTTATTTGAATTAATTAGCCTAGAGAGAGACAGAGAGAGACAGACAGAGACAGAGACAGAGACAGAGACAGAGACAGAGAGAGAGAGAGAGCGTGTGTGAATTACCTGATTCTGTGCAGTATCTCTCTACTAGTAGGGCCCTATAAAATCTGTTTACATTTTTCCCAAATTCAGTTTTATTTTTTTCCTAATTTAGTTTTTTACATTAAAACTTTTCTGGATTCCGTTTTTTTCCATTTGAATTTTGTTTGTCTCCATTTTAATGGTTAAATTAAATTTTAGTAATCAAAAAGCATGTCTAAATAATTTAAATCATAAAACTTATACAATTTAACAACAAACAACATTTTTTCTCAAATTCTGTTGTTGTGTGTTATTTTTTCTGACAGTCAAATGAAGGATAAAACATTAATTTAATTTCTTTTAATCATGAAATTAAACTTTTTTTTTGTCAAGCAAAGTGCTACACAACAGAGCTTTACACTTAAGTATTGTGATTTACTTAAAAATGAAAGATTTAATAATAATAATAGTTGTTCTTCTTCTTATTATTATTATTATTATTATTATTAGTGTTAGTGTTAGTATTATTATTACATAGAGACGTAGCTAAATTCTACTGTACAACAGTAATATGTTGCTCAGTTTCTTCAAGTTACACCAAACTTTTATTTTGACAGGTTGCTGTGAAGATCTTTATGTTTCTGTGTTTATGATATGATGATTTTCATTTTCACGGTAAAATGCTCATGAAGTGACTCTGGAGATGAAGTTCATGCATTCCAATCAGAATCAAGTATTCAGACAGACCATGGTATAAAAAGATTTATCAAATATAAAGAATTATCGATAATCAGTATTAACCAAAATTTCCATATCAGTGCATCACTAAATAGGATGCATCTGCTTGTATGATTGGAGAGAAGGTTTTATTTAAATGTTTAGGCCACTAAAAGCAGCTTTATAAAAGCTAAAACACTTATGAGAGTAATTTGTTGTATAATTGAATTTACCATTGGCCATTACCACATATTCAGAGACCTCGAAATCTCTAGAGCGTGCAAAGCACTCCAGTAAAACTATGTTTAAAAAGAGTTGTATTGTGATTTCCTAATGCGAGCAATTAGGTTGTGCTTTAGATTTGATTAAATGTAATCTTGCCCTCCAAGCTTGTGCCAGTGTGACTCATTAAGCGTGTGGTTTAAAAGGCCAGGAGAGACCAATCTATTCCGAGCCTGGATTTAGCCCCCGGCCAAGGTCTCTCACTTTTTTTATCCAATTAATCTCTCCGCTGGCACAATCATCAAGCAATTCAAGTTCGGTTTTCAAGGACAAAAAAAACCTTCTGCAATAGGTTACTGATCAAAGTCAGTCTTTCCTCTATCGATCCGAGTATCACCGCGGCCTGGAATGAACCGTCAGTAGATTAACAGGATTCATCCGAGTGAGTTGAATGTATATATACATATACTTGGCATGTGTCTCTCCTCATTATTGATCTCTGATGTCCTCTCAGAAGATCTGTGTTTCCAGCTGGACTCGCACAGATCCTGAAGGGGAAGCGATCGAGCCACAGGCACTTTTCTTAGAGTATTCTAGTTTTGCTTTCCCTCCTTCTAGAGAGCCATGGTGGAGATCTTTCAGATGTTTTCATTTTTAGACCATGATGAGGTTACTGGGAAAAGAGTATTAATTTATGTTGAATGAATTTATGTATATTTGGTCACTTTCTATCTATCATTCTTTCTATCTATCTATCTCTCTATCTGTCCATCCGTCCGTCTATCTATCGTTCTATTGTTCTATCTATCTATCATTCTATCTATCTATCTATCTATCTATCTATCTATCTATCTATCTATCTATCTATCTATCTATCTATCTATCTATCTATCTATCTATCTATCTATCTATCTATCTATCATTCTGTCTGTCTGTCTATCTGTCTGTCTGTCTGTCTGTCATTCTATCTATCTATCTGTCTGTCTGTCTGTCTGTCTATCTATCATTCTGTCTGTCTGTCTATCTGTCTGTCTGTCTGTCTGTCGTTCTATCTGTCTGTCTGTCTGTCTGTCTGTCTGTCTGTCTGTCTATCTGTCATTCGATCTATCATTCTATCTATCTGTCTGTCTGTCTATCTATCATTCTGTCTGTCTATCTATCTATCTATCTATCTATCATTCTGTCTGTCTGTCTATCTATCTATCTATTGTTCTATCTATCTATCATTCTGTCTGTCTGTCTGTCTATCATTTTATCGTTCTGTCTGTCTGTCTGTCTATCTATCATTCTGTCTGTCTGTCTATCTATCTATCATTCTATCTATCTATCATTCTGTCTGTCTGTCTGTCTGTCTATCTATCTATCGTTCTATCTATCATTCTATCTATCGTTCGTTCTGTCTATCTATCTATCTATCTATCTATCTATCTGTCTGTCTGTCTGTCTGTCTGTCGTTCTATCATTCTGTCTGTCTGTCTGTCTATCTGTCATTTGATCTATCATTCTATCTGTCTGTCTGTCTGTCTATCTATCTGTCTGTCTGTCTGTCTGTCGTTCTATCATTCTGTCTGTCTGTCTGTCTATCTGTCATTTGATCTATCATTCTATCTGTCTGTCTGTCTATCTATCTATCTGTCTGTCTATCTATCTATCTATCTATCTATCTATCTATCTATCTATCTATCTATCTATCATTCTATCTATCTATCTATCTATCTATCTATCTATCTATCTATCTATCTATCTATCTATCTATCTATCTATCTATCATTCTGTCTGTCTGTCTATCTGTCTGTCTATCTGTCTGTCTGTCTGTCATTCTATCTATCTATCTGTCTATCTATCTATCTATCTATCTATCTATCTATCTATCTATCTATCTGTCTGTCTGTCGTTCTATCTATCTGTCTGTCTGTCTGTCTGTCTGTCTGTCTGTCTATCTGTCATCCGATCTATCATTCTATCTATCTGTCTGTGTCTATCTATCATTCTGTCTGTCTATCTATCTATCTATCTATCTATCTATCTATCTATCTATCTATCTATCTATCTATCTATCTATCTATCTATCTATCTATCTATCTATCATTCTGTCTGTCTGTCTATCTATCTATCTATTGTTCTATCTATCTATCATTCTGTCTGTCTGTCTGTCTGTCTGTCTATCATTCTGTCTGTCTGTCTGTCTATCATTTTATCGTTCTGTCTGTCTGTCTGTCTATCTATCATTCTGTCTGTCTGTCTATCATTTTATCTCGTTCTGTCTGTCTGTCTGTCTATCTATCATTCTGTCTGTCTGTCTGTCTGTCTATCTATCTATCGTTCTATCTATCATTCTATCTATCATTCTATCTATCATTCTGTCTGTCTGTCTGTCTGTCTGTCTGTCTATCTATCTATCGTTCTATCTATCATTCTATCTATCGTTCGTTCTGTCTATCTATCTGTCTGTCTGTCTGTCTGTCTGTCGTTCTATCATTCTGTCTGTCTGTCTGTCTATCTGTCATTTGATCTATCATTCTATCTATCTGTCTGTCTGTCTATCTATCTGTCTATCTGTCTGTCTGTCTGTCTATCTATCTATCTATCTGTCTGTCTGTCTATCTGTCATTCGATCTATCATTCTATCTATCTGTCTGTCTGTCTATCTATCATTCTGTCTGTCTGTCTATCTATCTATCTATTGTTCTATCTATCTATCATTCTGTCTGTCTGTCTGTCTATCATTTTATCGTTCTGTCTGTCTGTATCTATCATTCTGTCTGTCTGTCTATCTATCTATCATTCTATCTATCTATCATTCTGTCTGTCTGTCTATCTATCTATCGTTTCTATCTATCATTCTATCGTTCTGTCTGTCTGTCTATCATCTATCTATCTATCTATCTATCTATCTATCTATCTATCTATCTATCTATCTATCTATCTATCTATCTATCTATCTATCTATCTATCTATCTATCTATCTATCTATCTATCTATCTATAGTTATAATTAGACTCATGTTAAGTCCAGATTCAGTGAGAACAGAAAGTGTGTACTCGTGCTCTTGTTGAAACTCTCTCAGGTCCATCTCTCCAGTAATGTCTTTTGTTCTTCTTAGATTGATGGTGCAGCTGAGCTGTTTTCCTCCCCAGCTGTTATGAAAGAAGCCTTGTAATGCAGTTAGCATCTCCATTCTTTGCTTATTTCACATTACGCAACTCAGCCTCTAGACAAATCATCCAATATCGCTCACATTTCTTGTGCCTGCTAATGAAGCTTTTTTCCCGTTTGCTGTGTCTTGACACTATAAACCTCTCACCAGCTGCTAACTTTATTCTCTGTTTCTTCTACCTTCCTCGGCTTCTTTTGCTCAGTGGAGCCGAGAGCTTGTTGTCTTTCCTTCTGAAGGCTCTAGCCGAGCGGTCCAGGTACATACACACACCCCCACTGTGTATGTTTGTGTTCACGCTGTTAGTGAACTTTCCCCTTTGACCCCTGACCTTTCTGTTCTCCTCACTGAGTGTAAATGTCTCGAGTTGAAATTCACCCTGCTGTGCCGCACCGACCCTCCTCTCCGTGCTCACCTCGACAGTTTCTGTCAGGCTCAGACGTACCCTGTAGTGCTCATATCAACAGTTGCTCATAGACACATACACCAGTAAAGGCCAATGGGTCACCAAGTGTGTAGAAGCCGTGGCGCTAGTGCCAGACAGCTGTGATGACACTGTCCAGCGCCTGAGGGCTTTGACTGAGTTTTAATACGGCCTCTTCACTATTGCTGCATTGCTCAGTTGTTATTTTTAGGCTAAGCTGAATGTGTAAAGGACACACATTTCACTGCACCGTCTGAATGTGTGACCTTCTCACAGTATTAATTAACTCACCTCCAGTATTTACACACTTACTAAGTATTTTTAACTCTGCAGCAGCACCTTTACTTTTTGCCTATTACTTTCTAGAAGAAATTAAGCTATGCGTGGAAATGCCTGTCATTGTTTTCCCCATGGAAGTTTGTCAGCCTGAGGCTGAGGCTGATTCTGGGTCAGTAATAGGATGTTCGCCATTGAATATTGCAATATATACTAGTACATTCAAGTTTTTGAACCAGTTACAACAATTGAACCTTGAGTGACACACACATTATGTAGATAAATTGCACCGGGTCCAATACAAGTGAAATTGACCATCATTATGTATATGGCCCTGTTTACACCTGGTATTAATATTTTAGGTTTTAGTCGAACAGATCACAAGTAGATGAGGCAGAAACATTCTCATTTACACCTGTTTTAATCCGTCTCTTTTGTCCACTTTCAACCACTTCTGTCCTGATTTCTTTGAGGGGAGGGTCAATGGTGGGTAAATGTATAAGCTTCTTCAGATCTTTCAATCTAATGGGCAAAATAAACTCAGCCGTTTCCATATCAACACGAAAAGAGATAACAGAAAAACATACGGAGAGCATCAGCTTTCGTTTCCGCTCTGACAGACATCGTGCTTGGTATGTTTTTTGACTTCAAACCAAACTTGGGTCTCCAGCCGACAAAGTTTAAATCCCGTCTCGTCCCATAATGTTTTACGCATTAGGTCAGTAGGCGGAGAGTAGACGTCTTTTGTGGCTGTTCGAACACATTCAAAACAATCGAAACACTCCGAAAGCAAACCGGACGAATGCGTTTTCGACTACCTCTGGAAGTGGTTGACAGTGGACAAGCTCAAAATGTTTTAGACCCTGTTTACATATATTACATATTATTCATATTATTTTATTAACATTTATTTAATTATATTATTTATATGTAATTATATGCCTTTCTTTTTTAAAAGCTAATGAATAATAACAATAAAATGAATGTGCTAAAATTATCTGTGCATATATGTGTGTGTATATATATATATATATATATATATATATATATATATATATATATATATATATATATATATATATATATATATATATATATATCACATTAATGGTCTGTTTTTGATCAAATAAATGCAACCTTGGTGAGCAGAAGAGACTTGAAAATAGTAACGCTTCCAAACTTTTGACCGGTACTGTGCACACAATTTTAGCATATTCATTTTATTGTTATTATTTATTAGCTTTTTGAAGGCTTGTCCATCACATGCTCTAAAACAAGTGTTTCTGCAGTCTGCTATGTATTCAGTTGTTAATGTCTATCAACATATTTAATGTTTAAATAGTCATATGATGATTAATGTCTTGCTCCAGATACTGTCCACAGAGTTTAGCTTGTATTTAATATATGATTTCTTGTGTTGTTCAGGTTTAGTTTTTGTCCTTGTGTGTATGTTTGTTTGCGCATGCTGTCTGACAGCTATCTAACACCCTGCCAGTCTCACACACACACACACACTGCACCCAGTCACAACACTATAAAGGTCACATTGCTCCCCGCCACTATCTTTCCCCTTCCTCCTTTTTACCCGATGGAAAGATGTGTTACAAACATGCTCAAAATGTTAGTTTAGTGTTGTGTGTGATACTGATTAACATTACACTGACCAGCCGCATCTACACGTCTTCTGTAACGCTCAGTCACACATGCTGTAGAATAAAAGACAAAAGGCTAAGACAGACAGACCCTCGATCCTCCAGCATGAGCATCCCTGGTTCTTCCCTCACTCCTGACCTCAGCGCTGGGCTTCACAGCATCATCGGCCTGCGTTTATGATCCGTGTTTGTTCCCACAGGCAGCTGTATGCCGGAGAGACGTCCTGCCGGCTTCAGGAGAGAGGACGGGACAAACAGAAGGACGCGGGTCTGCAGCCCAACATGTCTAAAGAAGAATACATGAAGATGATGCTGCCTGAAAGCCCACCTGGAGAGAGCAGCCACAGGAAGGTACGTGTCAAAAATGCAATACTATTTCAGTCTTCCTACTTCAAAATGGCACGTTCAATGTGTTACTTGCCGTTTCTTTGTAATTATTTGTTAAATTGTAAAAGTGAATCCTACACATTTTGTCAGTTGCAGTATAGCTTTATATAATACATACTTCAGTACATACTGAGATCATGTTTACAAGATCCAAATACTATGATACTCTGAAATACACAATGGTACTGAAATATAGCTCTTTACATGATATGCCAAGAATACCATGGTATATGCCCAAAATACCATGGAAGTGTGGAGATAATACCATGTTTTTAGACATTTACCATGGTAATCATGTTTTTTTATTTTGTTTTTTATATGTGGTAATACTGGTAAGAGTGTATCATGGTAATACCATTGTTTGTTAGACAAGTACCATGGTAATAACATAGTGTTTTTAGATATGTACCCCGATAGTGCTTTGATTTTAGGCATTTACAGCTCTGATTAGTATGTGAGTGCAATCTCAGTCAGGGCCGTGTTTCTCTCTCTCTCACACACACACACACACACACACACACACACACACACACACACACACACACACACACACACACACACACACACACTCACTCAGGGCTGTAGTGCTGATAACCTCAGTGTGTGAAGTGAATGAGGGCTGAACAAACGTGTGTGTGTTATCAGCCAGAGCCGCTTCTGGACACACACACACATGGTAACGCCAGTCTCAGACCGAACAGATTCAGATTTGGTAAGCTGATTGACGAGCGCTCGCTGTGTTTCTTCCCGTCGTGTTTGGATTCATTGGAGGAAGTTGTTGGTGGAGCGTCAGATTTTTGAAGTCCCTTAATTGCGTTTTCGAGTTCCTGCGTCTCTCCCACAGCCCGTTATCTGGCAGGAAAGGCTGGAGTAGATGTACAATGCCCTATTTTTAGTGGTTTGTGTCATGTTGCAGTGCCCTCAGATGCAGACGGGTCATTGTGCTCTTAGGGTGAGGCGCTGTGTGCTGATATCACACACGTTACAGCATCTCAAAAATCAGTGCTTCATCTGCAGTTCTCTGCTTTTTTTACTAGGGTGTTGCTAGGCTGTTGCTTATTGGTCCAAACCAACAGAGCCCATTGAAAGTCTCTCTGACATTCTGGTTTCTTGGGTCCTCATTTAATATATATAATTTTTTTTTTTTTTTTTGGTTTTTTTGCTAGATTTAAAATAACTGCATACATGATTAGATAACATATAATACTGTACATTATTTATTTATATTAATTCATAATTAATTAAATCCTAAAAATAATCAATTACAATAATTAATATGAAAATAACAGATCCAAAATATTTGCTCAAATTTGCTATTATTTTACTATAATTATATTTTTTATTAGCTTTTATTTTTATATTTTGCATTCTAATTTGTAGGATTTTTGCTATGTGCTTTTGTAATTTTTATTATTAACATTTTTAATATTACTATTTAGGTTGAATTTATTTTATTTATTATTTTAGTGCTTCAACCTAAACTTATTTCATTTAGCTGCCAAAGCAACACTTCTCATGCTTGTTTAGGTAAAATTTTTCATGTAATATTTATATTTTAATTTATTTCAGCTTTATTCAAGTTAACGATAATGACCTTGCCGTGAACTGCCGTTATTAAATTATTGAAATATTGCCTTAAAATAGAGATTTAACTGGTTTACGGTTTACCATTCAAACCTATTTCCTTACAAAAAAAAAATGAAATGTTCATTTGTAAACATGTTTTATGTGTTGTAATGTTTTTTATTAAGCCGTATAACATTAGTTTGTTTGTTTTGTACAAAAGCAGCTGTTATTGGACCATCACAGATTTCCAGCAGCGGAGGGGTTTTATTTTAAAGGCCACACGCTCCCCTGTGGCCCCTCGGTGACAGACCTGTCATTCTGGAGCGCCAGCCGGAATGGAAAACATTGTCAATCTGGTATTTCCAGGCAGAGAGTGGGAGAAGTGAGCGGCCCGCTGTCCTGTTATACCCGCTGTAGAGAAGTAGATTACACACACAGAGAAGATGGAGGCTCGTTTTTTCCCCAAGGAAAGGGATCCGAGTCTGATCTGAAAGATTCATACTTTCAATACTTGCATGATTCTCTCCTCTGGTTTTATTTGAACACAACCGAGCGATGAGCTTTAGACGAGAAAACAGGTGAAAAAAATAACTTTTTAAGATCACAATACACTATATTATAGAATACTATACTATTCTATATACTACTATACACATATATAGAATAATTACGATTTGTGATTTATGATTACGATTATGATTTTTGAAAGAAGTCTGTTCTGCTCACGAGGCTGCTTTTATTTGATCAGAAATACACAAAAACAGTAATATTGTGAAATATTATTACATTTTAAAACAACTGTTTTCTATGTGAATATATAGTAAAGTGTAATTTATTCCTGTGATCAAAGCTGCATTTATCATCATTACTCCAGTCTTCAGTGTCACATGATCCTTCACTAATCACTCTCAGATGAGGATCTGATGATCAACACACATTTATGATTATTATCAATGATGAAAACTGCTTCATAGAGACTTTGATACATTTTTTAAAATCTTTGATGAATAGAATGAACAGAAAATAGAAGTAGAACAGAACAGAAATAGAAATAATTTGTAACATCGTAAATGTCTTTACTGTCACGTTTGATCAATTTAATGCATGCTTGCTGAATAAAAGTATCTTACTTACCCCAAACTTTTGAATTGTAGTGTATCACGGTTTCCACACAAATATGAAGCAGCAAAACTGTTTTCAACACTGATAATAATCATAAATGTGTGTTGATCATCAGATCCTCATATGAGAGTGATTAGTGAAGGATCATGTGACACTGAAGACTGGAGTAATGATGATAAACTCAGCTTTGATCACAGGAATAAATTAAACTTTAACATATATTCACATAGAAAACAGTTATTTTAAATGATAATAATATGTCACAATATTACTGTTTTTACTGTATTTTTAAACATATAAATACAGCCTTGGTGAGAGACTAATTAAAAAAAATATATATGATTTTTTTTTTTTTACACCATTTTAACACCATTTGCTCCTGTTTTCCAGATGACTAAAGACAGTTGTGTAATATCTCAGACTGGCTTTATTTGCTAAAGCCCGCTCTCATTTTATTTTTACGGGAGCTGCTTCTCAAATCCCATTTGAGTCTGTTTAAATGCGAGAGGACCAGACCGGATCTAGTCTTATAAAGTTGCATGTGTGCGAGAGAACTTTAAGGAAATACTGAGGGTGGTTCATGGTTCAGCGGTGGGATTTGAGTGGGATTTTCGTCTAAAGGAAGTGAAAACAGAGGGCGCGTTTGGGCCCGGAGGCGTTTAGCTTAGCTCAATCCCGTGTGTCATGACGTCTGCTTTCCCTCCGGTGATGGCAATTCAGCAAACTGGCGTTTTTGATCAGGTCTCAAATAGTGGAAGACGTATTGTGTGCTATAAATAAAATGAACAGGATCAAGCGACTCCGCTTGGGAATGAACCAACTTCCTCTGGCTCACGCTCTGAATGGAAAACATATACAATGTATCTAAAACGCTTTGGCACAGTTTAAGCCTGTTAGCTCATGGGTACGTGTTTAACTCTGAACTCATGCCAGTGATATTTCTGACATATAAGACTACCTGAGCTGCCTACCTAGACGGCACATATTAAGGCTTCACACAGTGTGATCGGGATGTGAAGCCTGCTTTATGTGATGCTACCTTCTAAGATGCCTTTTGTCCAAATGTAGTATTGCATATGTCTTTGCAATCCCAGAATGCACTGCAACAAGAAAACCATGACAGTGGTAGATGTGTTGAGAAATGTTTGAAATGTTTTCGCCAAGGCTTCATTTATTTAATCAAAAGCACAGTGAAAATTGTGAAATATTAATACAATTTAAAATAACATATTTCTATGTGGATATATTTTAAAACGTAATTTATTCCTGTGATCAAAGCTGAATTTATCATCATTACTCCAGTCTTCAGTGTCACATGATCCTTCACTAATCATTCTCATATGAGGATTTGATGCTCAGGAAGTATTTAATATTATGATCAATGTTGAAAACGGTTGTGCTGCTTCATACTTTTGTGGAAAGAAACGGTGAAAGTTTTTTTTTTAGGATTCTTTGATGAATATAAAGTTTAAAAGAACACCATTTAATTAAAATAGAAATCTTATGCTGTCACTGTTGATCAGTTTAATGCATCTTTGCTGAATAAAAGTATTATTTGGCTGTAAAAAAATCATACCGAGCCCTAACATTTGAACAGTAATATATATTATGTAAGTCTTACTAAAATAGTTGAATCTATTTTTTTTATATATATATATATATATATATATATATATATATATATATATATATATATATATATATATATATATATATATATATATATATAATGTATGTATATGTATACACACTCACCTAAAGGATTATTAGGAGCACCATACTAATACTGTGTTTGACCCCTTTCGCCTTCAGAACTGCCTTAATTCTACGTGGCATTGATTCAACAAGGTGCTGAAAGCATTCTTTAGAAATGTTGGCCCATATTGATAGGATAGCATCTTGCAGTTGATGGAGATTTGTGGATGCACATCCAGGGCACGAAGCTCCCTGTTCCACCACATCCCAAAGATGCTCTATTGGGTTGAGATCTGGTGACTGTGGGGGCCATTTTAGTACAGTGAACTCATTGTCATGTTCAAGAAACCAATTTGAAATGATTCGAGCTTTGTGACATGGTGCATTATCCTGCTGGAAGTAGCCATCAGAGAATGGGTACATGGTGGTCATAAAGGGATGGACATGGTCAGAAACAATGCTCAGGTAGGCCGTGACATTTAAACGATGCCCAATTGGCACTAAGGGGCCTAAAGTGTGCCAAGAAAACATCCCCCACACCATTACACCACCACCACCAGCCTGCACAGTGGTAACAAGGCATGATGGATCCATGTTCTCATTCTGTTTACTCCAAATTCTGACTCTACCATCTGAATGTCTCAACAGAAATCGAGACTCATCAGACCAGGCAACATTTTTCCAGTCTTCAACTGTCCAATTTTGGTGAGCTTGTGCAAATTGTAGCCTCTTTTTCCTATTTGTAGTGGAGATGAGTGGTACCCGGTGGGGTCTTCTGCTGTTGTAGCCCATCCGCCTTTGTTTCAGTTATCCTGCTGCCTAGTAGACATTAAGGATGCTCACTAGGTTTTAGAGTGCAGTGTTTGACTTCAACACTTGGCAGACGCTTTTATCCAAAGCAACTTAGATTCAAAGTATACATTTTATCAGTTCATGCATTCCCTGGGACCCATGATCTACTGTTTGAGCTACAGGGACCCTTCAAATAGACTAATATGTGCTGGATAGTGAGCTATGTGTGATGCACGGGCCCCAGGCCGCACTTACCCCTCTCATCCAGCTGACAAAATATGGCTCTGCTTTAGTCACAAGCGGAAGAGCAGCAACACACTCTCAGTAGTGCACAGCTGCAGATAAAGAACGGGCTTTATTTATAACATCCTGCTGTTTAACGACACAAGACGATGAGGATTTTCCATGCGTTCAGTCCAAAACAAACATACTAACCGCGTCCTGCTGAGAGCAATAGTGGAGACTTTGATTGTACACATGTCTTAGCAAGAGTTTTGCAATAAAATAGCAAATTTTATGTCATTATTCCTTCATGCTTCTTGGGTTATCTGTGACTGACATGTTTGGTGTGTGTCTCCTGTCAGGCATCAGCGGCGGGCAGCCTGTCACCGCGGCGTTCCCTGTACCGGACTCTCTCGGACGAGAGTGTGTGCAGTAATAGGAAGGGATCGTCCTATGCCAGCTCACGGAGCTCCATGCTGGACCAGGCCATGCCCAATGACATCCTGTTCAGCAGCACTCCACCCTACCACAGCACCCTGCCACCTCGCATCAGCCTCAGCCAGCCCGCATCCAACCTCAAGAGTGAGTCCTGCACCCTTACACTACCACTCAAACACAGAACACACAGCTGTTCCAAAACCCTAGTGAGCTGCCTACCTAGACTGTATTTTTAGTCATGCATACTTATTTTATAATGCACTGCATTACCATAAAAATATTGATATATATTTTTTCATTTATATTTATCATTTGTCTCCATCATTGATTCTGCAAAACACAAAGCTCACCCAATATGTGAAATATGTGTGTGTTTATGTGCGTGTGTGTTTGTGTGTGTATGTGTATACACTCACCTAAAGGATTATTAGGAACACATACTAATACTGTGTTTGACCCCCTTTCGCCTTCAGAACTGCCTTAATTCTACGTGGCATTGATTCAACAAGGTGCTGAAAGCATTCTTTAGAAATGTTGGCCCATATTGATAGGATAGCATCTTGCAGTTGATGGAGATTTGTGGGATGCACATCCAGGGCACGCAGCTCCTGTTTCCACCACATCCCAAAGATGCTCTATTGGGTTGAGATCTGGTGACTGTGGGGGCCATTTTAGTACAGTGAACTCATTGTCATGTTCAAGAAACCAATTTGAAATGATTCGAGCTTTGTGACATGGTGCATTATCCTGCTGGAAGTAGCCATCAGAGAATGGGTACATGGTGGTCATAAAGGGATGGACATGGTCAGAAACAATGCTCAGGTAGGCCGTGGCATTTAAACGATGCCCAATTGGCACTAAGGGGCCTAAAGTGTGCCAAGAAAACATCCCCCACACCATTACACCACCAGCAGTCTGCACAGTGGTAACAAGGCATGATGGATCCATGTTCTCACTCTGTTTATGCCAAATTCTGACTCTACCATCTGAATGTCTCAACAGAAATCGAGACTCATCAGACCAGGCAACATTTTTCCAGTCTTCAACTGTCCAATTTTGGTGAGCTTGTGCAAATTGTAGCCTCTTTTTCCTATTTGTACTGGAGATGAGTGGTACCCGGTGGGGTCTTCTGCTGTTGTAGCCCATCGGCCTCAAGGTTGTGCGTGTTGTGGCTTCACAAATGCTTTGCTGCATACCTCGGTTGTAACGAGTGGTTATTTCAGGCAAAGTTGCTCTTCTATCAGCTTGAATCAGTCGGCCCATTCTCCTCTGACCTCTAGCATCAACAAGGCATTTTCGCCCACAGGACTGCCGCATACTGGATGTTTTTCCCTTTTCACACCATTCTTTGTAAACCCTAGAAATGGTTGTGCGCAAAAATCCCAGTAACTGAGCAGATTGTGAAATACTCAGACCAGCCCGTCTGGCACCAACAACCATGCCACGCTCAAAATTGCTTAAATCCCCTTTCTTTCCCATTCTGACATTCAGTTTGGAGTTCAGGAGATTGTCTTGACCAGGACCACACCCCTAAATGCATTGAAGCAACTGCCATGTGATTGGTTGATTATATAATTGCATTAATGAGAAATTGAACAGGTGTTCCTAATAATCCTTTAGGTGAGTGTATGTATGTATGTATGTATGTATGTATGTATGTATGTATGTATGCATGTATGCATGTATGCATGCATGTATGCATGCATGTATGTATGTATGCATGTATGTATGTATGTATGTATGTATAGATGTATAGATGTATGTATAGATATATAGATGTATGTATATGTAATGGAGGCCAGCTAGTAGTTGCTGTGCGAGTAAACCTCACTCCTCTGATCTCAAGAGACGCTCTAGCGACTGACGCTAGAGGTTGCAGCCTTTAGCCTCCTTGTTAGAGTGTCCGACTCTCATCCGGCGGACCCGAGTTCGAGTCCCGCTTAGAGCGGGGCGGTTCGAACAGGAGGGGTTACATATAGATGTATGTATGTATAGATGTATGTATGTATGTATGTATGCATGTATATGCATGGGTGTCGGAAGCAAAAAAAAATGTGGGTGGGTCCTCTCTCTCAGAATTTTTTTTTAGTATATCCCATTTACATTAAATACAAATATACCGTCGTTTACCATATACCCTATCTGATCGGGCCAAATTTATGGAAATCACTTGATCATATACAGTGGCAATAGTGTAGGGGTAGAACGCATGGCATGAAGTTTTGACGCAAATCTGCCTTTTGCCGAACTCGCTTTACTCCCATTTCCCATCACATATCAGATCAGAAAGGCATTTATTTTCAATAAAAATTAAGAGGTGGGTAAACAGACGTGCTGAATTAGTGAGTGGGTCCAATATCATTGGTCATACAATGGTTCCGACACCCATGTGTATATGTATGTATGTATGCATGTATGTATATGTATGTATGTATATATGTACACATTTATTTTTTAAAGTGAGAAACAGTTGATTCTAAATATATTTCATCCAATACTGAAATGTATCAATACATATAATTATATTGAATTATATGTATTCTACATTACAAACTATAAATGTCTATATATATACAATATAACATAAGTGTCTTTACTGTCACTTTTGATCAACTTAATGCATCCTTGCTATATAAAAGTATAATTATTTTTAAATCATACTGACCCCAAACATTTTGAAGAGTACTTTCTCTGAAAATCCTTTCTCTGTATCTCAAATTTCAGTGCAAGCTCCTGCATATTCAAAGTTTGAATGTGTTGTTCAGCGAGAAGCGCGAGACATAACACACAATGGCATTTTACATCATTGATGTCAAGCTTGCCTTGATGCATCGTCACACAGCAAGTCTGAATATGCACATGCACAAATATGATTTCAGAGATGCGTCATAGGGGAGATTTGGATCATGGTCACTGTAAAACAAATACAGGTTTGACACGATCAATGATGACTAAAGCACATGTCATTCATAAACGCCTCTCATCATGATCTGTGTGTTTCAGCCCCATACGGTTAACCAGACAGGGTTATTTCCTGACCAGAGAGGCAGTTATGCCTCATTCAGGAGTGTGTGTGACACAGAACGCAGTGTGAGGCCTTTTATATGGCGTCCTTAATTAAAAGCCAGGAAGAGGAAAATGTCACGGCTAAAGCAGCTCTTGCTCTGCACAGAGAAGACACCTGTCACAGCCGCTGAGGATCTGGAGCAGGATTATGTGTTATTACTGCACCACTCTCAATATGCAGAAGCGTGCAATTGTTGCTGCTCAAAGTATTTTGGACACTTAAATAACATTGATAAATGTCATTGTATTAGATAAGAAAATATCAAACCAAGAGTCTGTATGTGCTCAAATGCTGCAGAATCTTTTCTCTTCACTTTTCTTAATTTCAAACTGATGCTTTGGTGATTTTACTGAAAGTTCAGTAAGAAATCAATTGCATTTTAAATTTAATATATTTATATAAATTGTTAAATTAATTATAATAATATTATTATTAATTATAAAAAAGTGTATGTGTGTGTGTGTGTGTGTGTGTGTGTGTGTGTGTGTATATATATATATATATATATATATATATATATATATATATATATATAATATACATACACACACACACTCACCTAAAGGATTATTAGGAACACCATACTAATACTGTGTTTGACCCCCTTTCGCCTTCAGAACTGCCTTAATTCTACGTGGCATTGATTCAACAAGGTGCTGAAAGCATTCTTTAGAAATGTTGGCCCATATTGATAGGATAGCATCTTGCAGTTGATGGAGATTTGTGGGATGCACATCCAGGGCAAGAAGCTCCCGTTCCACCACATCCCAAAGATGCTCTATTGGGTTGAGATCTGGTGACTGTGGGGGCCATTTTAGTACAGTGAACTCATTGTTATGTTCAAGAAACCAATTTGAAATGATTCGAGCTTTGTGACATGGTGCATTATCCTGCTGGAAGTAGCCATCAGAGAATGGGTACATGGTGGTCATAAAGGGATGGACATGGTCAGAAACAATGCTCAGGTAGGCCGTGGCATTTAAACGATGCCCAATTGGCACTAAGGGGCCTAAAGTGTGCCAAGAAAACATCCCCCACACCATTACACCACCACCACCAGCCTGCACAGTGGTAACAAGGCATGATGGATCCATGTTCTCATTCTGTTTATGCCAAATTCTGACTCTACCATCTGAATGTCTCAACAGAAATCGAGACTCATCAGACCAGGCAACATTTTTCCAGTCTTCAACTGTCCAATTTTGGTGAGCTTGTGCAAATTGTAGCCTCTTTTTCCTATTTGTAGTGGAGATGAGTGGTACCCGGTGGGGTCTTCTGCTGTTGTAGCCCATCCGCCTCAAAGTTGTGCGTGTTGTGGCTTCACAAATGCTTTGCTGCATACCTCGGTTGTAACGAGTGGTTATTTCAGTCAAAGTTGCTCTTCTATCAGCTTGAATCAGTCGGCCCATTCTCCTCTGACCTCTAGCATCAGCAAGGCATTTTCGCCCACAGGACTGCCGCATACTGGATGTTTTTCCCTTTTCACACCATTCTTTGTAAACCCTAGAAATGGTTGTGTGTGAAAATCCCAGTAACTGAGCAGATTGTGAAATACTCAGACCGGCCCGTCTGGCACCAACAACCATGCCACGCTCAAAATTGCTTAAATCACCTTTCTTTCCCATTCCGACATTCAGTTTGGAGTTCAGGAGATTGTCTTGACCAGGACCACACCCCTAAATGCATTGACGCAACTGCCATGTGATTGGTTGATTAGATAATTGCATTAATGAGAAATTGAACAGGTGTTCCTAATAATCCTTTAGGTGAGTGTATGTATGTATGTATATATGTGTGTGGATATATATATATATATATATATATATATATATATATATATATATGTGTGTGTGTGTGTGTGTGTGTATATATGTTATATTAATTATTCATTGTTAATAATAAAATATTATTGGTATTAATTATAATAACTGTATTCTGTTAAACTGTAATAATAATACTTAGTTAATATATATAATCGTAATTAATTATATTATTTATTCATAATTTTTAATATGAAGAAGAAAAATGTAAATATTATTATGCATTATTATTGTTATATTAGTATTTATTATTAGATTTTTAGGTGTGACTTAAGTCTCTAAATACACTTTAGGTCCATAGTGACAGTATAAACCTTCAGTTTATAAACCTAAAACTTCTGCAAGCGACACTTGAAACATATAACAGATAAATGCACAGTTACACACAATCACATCTCATTTGGTTTAAACTAAAGGACCTCTAATATGAACACATTTAACAGTTTTAATCAGTGTGTGAGAGATGATTCATTTATAGCTGGTTTTTCGAGTGGCCCGCGGTGGCTGATTGCTGTCACGCGTGATAAATTTCTGATTGTTTCGACAGATAGCAGTTTGCAGAATTTTTTCCTCTGCTCATCTAGTGAATGGTCTAATTTGACAGATTGCGTCCCTCTGAGGCTCAAACACAACGAGCGAGAGAGAGAGAGAGACACATTTACCTCCAGCGTTCTGCTGTTTTTCCCCACATCCTTTTCAGAGCGAGTTCTTTGTGAGATGGGAAGATGTTTATGGCATATCCTGTCTATCAGGCGAGAGAGAGAGCTGTACGATGAGAGGTTTGGACACATGCAATTGATTGAAAAATGAGGCCATGTTTAGGGATCTCCTGCTCTGCTCCTGAACCCAGAGAGCTGCCGAGAGAGACAGCAGTTTAATAGCGCTGACAGGAAAGCTCTTTCAGCATTGTGCTGCTGCCTAATTTGCCATATTTTGGTGCACGCTTTAAAGCAGTGTCACATTTTGGAGCGCAGTGTCAGGTGGGCCTTTTCTTTCATTTGAAGACTTTCCAAATCTTAAATGAATAGTCCGATCTGGCTCTCGCTCTGCTGTTAGTTGTGGTGAAGACAGCAGGTGACCGGTTCATCACACCGGTCTTTCTCCAGCACTGTCACTCCCACTGCCTTCATTACAGTGACCTTCATGACCTCCAGACAGATGGACTGAATTGAGCTGCGCGCTTCTGTTTCTGTCCTGGTCCGATGTCTGTGTAAACCCAAGGGAAGCTCACGAGATCCAGAGGCCGTTAGATTGACAGTGACGTGTGGCGGCGAGTGTGCGTGTCACTGATCTGTCTCTTTGTGTGTGTAAACATCTCTTCAGATGAGTTCTGGTTCTCTGACGGCTCCCTCGCGGACCGGGCGAAGTTCAGCGACCCGGGTCTCATGCCTCTACCAGACACCGCCACGGGCCTGGACTGGTCTCACCTCGTTGATGCGGCAAGGGCCTTTGAAGGTACGTGGAGAAACACTGTGTGTGGGAGGGTTTGAGTGGCGAGATGCATCATTAAAGAGGACCGGTTATGCTTTTTTACATCTCCATCTCTCTTCAGTGTGTACTGTTGCTGTTTGAGTCCCTCCAGCGGGAGATCTTCTCTATATCAGTGTCAGTGTTTCTGAACTCCCTGAAACGCCTCCATTGTAGTCTTTTTTTGTTTTGTTTTCACACTATTCCTCATTTAAATAATTAATATGCAGAATAAAGGGCCAGGGCTTGGTTGAGTTAGTTAGTAGTGGAAACTGTCGGTTATTGTAAGGGGCGGGACATTTCCCAAACACGCTGGAAGCCGACCAATCAGAGCACATCGTGCTTTTCAGAGGGAGGGACTTCATAGAGACAGGCACTGAACAGTGTTACTGACAGACTGGGAAAAGAGGAGCTGCAACAACTTGAGAAACCAGTACAACCTCAGCAAATGAAAGTAAAAGGCCAATGCCAGTACACATTGTATGATTTTGGGCTGTCCCAGACGAAAGAGGACCGATCATGGCGATTTCTGTGGTCGTGGCTTCTAAACGGAGGTCCGTTACGAGGTTCAAAGATGGCCAATGTCACGGTCTTATGACCAAAGTTAGTCTGTGATTCATTTTCTGACAAGTTTAGCTTGATCCTCTCACAGTGTGTTTGCTGTTACGACCTACGTCTACTGACTAGCCAATAAAAATGCAACATGAAGTGGCTTATTGATCAAACGCGACATGGCGATAAAACTTAAAACTAAGCTCCATTTGCAAAATTGACATGCCAAGTTAGCCTCTTTTCCCTAGCGATGACCACATCCATATTCTCTTTTGCTTCCTCCTGTGTTTTTTTAGTGCACATAAAAACCACAACTGCCAAAGTGCGACTCATCTTGCTCTATTTGTTTGCCACTAGCGCATACTGATGACGTTTTATTCTTCTATACTAACTTGCGTCGTAGCCTAAGATTAAATGGGTGTCTTCATCGTACAGTCTACATACATATACATTCATATAATATATTTAGCCCTATATTTAAGATTATGTATTTGAATATAGCATATAAAATGGCAATGCATTACATAATTTGAACATGCATAAACTAATCATCTTAATGTGATGCATATTTGTCTGTCATACATTTATGAAATTATGGTCAGATTCCTGTAATAGTAAACTGAATGTGTTTTAAATAAACAACCAGGTTTATATTTTTTTAATCAATAAATCCAAGTTGTTTCAATCTCATATATTTTAACTAATTGATATTGCTTGATCAACAGCATGCCATATTTTAACCATTTTAACTGAATAAATGTAATTGTTTTCACAATGAACAATTTATGCTGATTCTTAAAGCATATTAAAAACATATAAACCGCTTAAAAACTTGATTTTCACAACGGGTCTTTAATAAAGTGTGCCATGGTTTCTATAATCAGATGTATTTCCTGGGTGCACACATAGTAGAAAACAACAGGGAATCTAATCTGCACAAAAGTTTAACGAGAAATAAGATATACATATATGCATCACATTATTGACCAGATTTACTGAACAGGGCAAATTAGCGTTAGAACGCAAAACCAAAAAAGCGGTGATGGGAGTGGAAAGTTCAGCTCATGATCTACTGACAAACGCGCAAATTAAAGAACACAAACGCAGCCGGATCATCGCAGTCTACCAAGAGCAGTGCAAATTAGCGTCTGGTTTAAGACATGTAGCAGTAGATTGACGAGCGCCAACCTTAGTAAATCACCTCGCATGATTCATTTAAGGGAAACTCCTGCAAATGCATATGCAATAAGATGCAAAAATAACCCTGTCCACGCCTTTTCAGTGCTAATGTTTCACTGCGTGTCTTTAGTCGTTTTTTTTATGCCAAAGGAGTTTTTGCGCTGGCGAAAGCTGTTAGTAAAGTTTATTACTTTGTTAAAGCTGTAATCCAAAAGTGGATTTTTTTTCATGCAATTCAAATGCATAAATCTTACATTTAGATCTAAATATTTGTTTGTGTAGACACCCAGAATCACTCACACAAAGACCACCGAGCTGCCAACTATAATTAAACACTCGGCCAGCATGCTGGGTAATTGTTGGTCGTCCCGCCCTCGGACATTTGCATGTGAACACATGGCTCTGGTGCTCAGAAACGTCCTGTGTGGGCCTGTCATTTCTGTAAATGGATTAGTAAGAAGGCCATCATCATTTTGTTAATGGCTGCTGTATTCATTAAAGTCATTTAGCCTGTTTTCACTGGTGGAGTAGGATGTAGCCTTAAGCTGATGCTTGTCAGGAGCTTCATGTTACGGCTTTTCACGGTCTAGGTTTATCTCGGAAAGAAGACATTTAAACCTGAGGTTCATGCGTAAATTAATTGTTTTGCCTATAAACCTAAATACTGTTATCTTCTCGTTGCGTGAACTGAAGAACATTACTTTTTGGGTGAGTCTCATGAAAATCAAGAGAAATTGTATTTCGCAAAATGAAGCCTATTTTTAGGATTTTTGCATCATGGCTTTATTCTCACGTGAATTAACCACAGTTTCTCCCAGATTCTCTTCAATGCTTTAATGTAATTGTAATTTTCATTATTTATTTATTGGAGTCTGTTGCATGCAGCACATTGATAAAGTCCCAGAATGCATGAATGTATTAACATGGCGACACACAGGAGAACTCTAGTGTTTAATTACAAACACAGGTTTCTGTGAGGAAACAACACAACACACTGAACTTTGAAAGCTCAGGTTCTGGTTTTCATGTGGTCTACCCAAGCATGATGTGGTTTATGATTAGAGCTCTGAGGAGCTGTCGAAAGAGAGACACGCAGAGGTTTTATTCTCACGTTTTTAATGAAAGACTACCGGTTTTGATCAGAGACACACATGTAGGAATCTCCTGAGAGACGACCGTAAATGAAACTCTTTACGTTCAGATAATTTCCAACAGCAGCGTCTGTCTCCATATGGTGTAATGAGAGTACGTTCATTGATTTGGGAGACACAATAAAACACAGTTCAGCTGTGTTCTCCTCCTCATTGTCGTCTGTCTGTCTGATAAACGTGTATGTCATTAGGACTTTTACCCATATGTCGCTTCTGATGACACAATGGGGACAGATTTAAACCCTTGATTGTTCAAGACATCTGCACAACAGTCATTTATGTGGAAAACAGGTTTTCATATGTAATTTTGAGTTTGCATCTGGTTTATGTTTGTAATTAGTGAAATGGTGAGACTTTGAGCCTCGTCTCAAGTCACCCACTTGTATATGAGTTTTTGAAGAAGAGCTTTGAAGTTGTTGAACGCTTAAGCATTTTGTTCTACATTTTTTAAATGCTTCTTCTCTTGTTGACTTAAGTTTGTGCTTGCTGATTTAAATGGAGGGCAAATATGTTGTAAGCTAAATTTATCTCTTCAGTATTTATATGCAGCGAGGTTATTCTGTGTCACAGTGAGACCCAGAAAAACCATCTCCTCTAAAACTGTAACTTTGTTTCCAAATATTGCATCAGTCTTTAAAGTGTATTTCTGGTACGTGAAGCAGTTTGGTCTTGTTTTAGCTCTGTTGGAGCGTCAGCTGAGGACAACCTTAAAAACAGGGACGGTCGCTCTGAATTTGAACTCTCATCTGAGGCTCATCTCCATGTTGCTTCAGTCCCAGATGCTTTTCTAAGCTTTGGGGTTTTTTCATCAAGTTTTGTTGAGAAGTAGATCATTTTAACATTCGTTTAGTATGTTCACATGTAATGCAGTAAAAGATAAATTGAATGTGATTTTTACAGTTTTTTGTTTGTCCACACTGAAAGGGGAAATGCATGACACGACATAACCATAATCAGCCAATCAGAACATATTGAATGTTGAATGCATAATAGAGTGCATTAGTGCCCGCCCACTTTTTCAGCTGCGCTGGTTCTAGAAGTATTTTTTGCATTCATTATTCCCATAGGGATTTTTTAAAAAGTCTTCACTAAAGCATTATAAGCCATGAACCAAACCAACCAGCTATGAGGTGAATCATAACATTACAAACTTTGATTTAGTACAGTATTTGAAAATCTGACAGAAATGCAAAGGTACAGTTTTAGTGAGGGGAAGAACTACATAATCAAATTAAAAAATATTAAGAAATATAAAACTACTCTTTTAGAATGTTGATTATATATGTGAAAAAACAATGTTTTTTAAGTTTGTTGTAAAATATGCATATACACCGATCAGGCATAACATTATGACCTTATATTGTGTTGGTCCCTTTTGCTGCCAAAACAGCCCTGACCCGTCGAGGCATGGACTCCACTAGACCCCTGAAGGTGTGCTGTGGTATCTGGCACCAAGATGTTAGCAGCAGATCCTTTAAGTGCTGTAAGTTGCGAGGTGGGGCCTCCATGGATCGGACTTGTTTGTTCAGCGCATCCCACAGGTGCTCGATTGTCAAATCGAAGTCAACACCTCAAACTCGTTGTGCTCCTCAAACCATTCCTGAAGCATTTGTGCTTTGTGTCAGGAGCATTATCCTGCTGGAAGAGCCACAGCCACCAGGGAATACCGTTTCCATGAAAGGCTGTACATGGTCTGCAACAATGCTTAGGTAGGTGGTACGTGTCAAAGTAACATCCACATGGATGGCAGGACCCAAGGTTTCCCAGCAGAACATTGCCCAAAGCATCACACTGCCTCCGCCAGCTTGCCTTCTTCCCATAGTGCATCCTGGTGCCATGTGTTCCCCAGGGAAGCCACACACACGCACCCGGCCATCCACGTGATGTAAAAGAACACGTGATTCACCTTCAGGCCACCTTCTTCCATTGCTCCGTGGTCCAGTTCTGATGCTCACGTGCCACTGTTGGTGCTTTCGGCGGTGGACAGGGGTCAGCATGGGCACCCTGACTGGTCAGCGGCTATGCCGCCCCATACGCAACAAACTGAGATGCTCTGTGTATTCTGACACCTTTCTATCAGAACCAGCATTAACTTCTTGAGCAGTTTGAGCTCCAGTAGCTCGTCTGTTTGATCGGACCACACGGGCCAGCCTTCGCTCCCCACGTGCATCAATGAGCCTTGGCCGCCCATGACCCTGTGGCCGGTTCTCCACTGTTCCTTCCTTGGAGCACTTTTGATAGATCCTGACCACTGCAGACCGGGAACACCCCACAAGAGCTGCAGTTTTGGAGATGCTCTGACCCAGTCGTCCAGCCATCACAATCTGGCCCTTGTCAAACTCGCTCAAATCCTTACGCTTGTCCATTTTTCCTGCTTCTAACACATCAACTTTGAGCACAAAATGTTCACTTGCTGCCTAATATATCCCACCCACTAACAGGAGGCGTGATGAAGAGATCATCAGTGATATAACATTATGCCTGATTAGTGTGTGTGTGTGTGTGTGTGTGTGTGTGTATATATATATATATACACACACACACACAAGCAAGTATTTTGAGAGTTTGACTGGACACTTGATTCACAGTGCTTTATGGGAGTGGGCGAGGCTAATGAGATCATTTGGCTCATTCAGCTTTTTTCGACTGTCTGATTGGTGGAATTTTCTGTACAGCATCATGGGTAATGTAGTTTTAATAATTTTTTGTTTTAAATAATGCACGCTGATGTGTTCAACAGAAGCAGACTTCATTGATTAACAGTCTTGTAGCTCACAGCAGGGCTGTCTTTAAGGGTTTATAAGTTATTGTTACAAATCAATTTCCCTATGGAGAATAATAGAGTTTTTACTTCCAGAACTTGACTGCTGCGCTCTATTACGTGAACCAATTATTTTGAACCAATGAGATGTAACTGTGGGCGGGGCTTACAAACACACAAATATGACACCACACAAATAGAAACCACTTACTTCCATAGCTCATTGTTATATGAATAGTTTCAGTGTGACATGTAAAGTCAAAAATAATTGACATTATTCTTGTGCTTGGTGCCAATAATTGCACTGGGGAAAAAAATACTTCAAGTTATTAATTAGTCTTTTTTTAATTATTTTCCAGTTAAAATATCTAAAACTTCTTGAAATGTGGTACATTTACTTGAGAAGCTGAACTGCATGAGATATTAGGACTTGTTTTCATAAACTGTATTTTGAATATTAGTGTATTTTGTCTGCACTGGCAGAACTTGCTTTAAGAATAAACAAATTAAAAATAAACTCTTCCAGTGTAGCAGGACAAAATACACTAATATTCAAAACACAATGAAAACCAGTCAGGGTTGCTTTTCTAGTAAATTTATCTTGCTTTAAGGATGTTTACATTTTTTTTTTTAACTATAAAGTTAATAAAAAAAAACAATTAAGATTGATGAAAATGACCCAGGTTGAGCCCAGGACAAATGTGTGTGAGATCATAATGTATTGCTATCAGATACGGCTCAGTCACATGGTTGGGTCACACTGAGAACATGTCCTATCAGTCCTGATCTGAGTCTGTCCGATGTTTGCTTGTGTCCAGACCAGCGCGTGGCCTCGTTCTGCACCATGACGGACATGCAGAGAGCCGAAGCGCTGCAGATCTCCCGCGAGCTCACCAGGCGCGTGGCGGCCGCGGAGGGAGCGGCGCTGGAGGCAGGGTGAGTTCGACACCGCATCAGACACTACACACAATAGACTGTTGGTGTTTTATATATGTAGAGCCTAATATTTCTGTCTCTGTCTTCAGCGATACCTCTCCGGCCACGCTGACGGGCAAAGTCAATCAGCTGGAGGTGATCTTGAGACAGCTGCAGTACGACTTGAAAAAGGTGAACTGTCCTAATGCAGAACAATCTCTGTGATAGATGCTATATGTCTCACTCCGTCTGTTTTGTGAATGCAAGGAAGTACGTCAACTGTGATTGTGACGTCACAGGAGGAAGGGTTTTGAGGGGAAGGACAGGCAAACAATGCATTGAAGCGTGCCGTAATGGGCACCCAGCATGAAGAATTGCCACCTTGTCGTCCCAATTTAATATCCTGCTTCCTGTCGTTTTAAATCTCCGCTCTCGCTCAATCAGCTGACAACAGCCCATGATGCACCTGATGTAATTGCTAATAATGTTGAAGCAGTCGCACAACGTCAGTATACGTACAGTATAGCTGGTGTACTATTACTCTCAATGACTATAAAGGGGCTTATGAATATTATGAGTCATTTGAGATATATCTCATCTATATTCATTTTAGGTTTCTAGAACTTAATGTCATTGTATTTATGTGTTAAACCTTTCCTTCTCTTAAATAACATCTCAGTGCAAAAGGTGACATTTATAAGATTCATTTCAGGTGTTTTCAAACCTGATTAAAAATGTATTAAATAAATATAAACATTTTGACAACATTATTGCTTTCACAATATTACTGGGCACTTTAAAATTGTGTAAAAATAAATAAAAATAAGATAAAAAGCAATAAATAAATAAATTACTACTTTCTAATTTTACATTACTTCCTTCAAAATATCAGATTTGGACAATATTGGCACTTTAGGAAATAGTTTATTAAATTACAAAAATAAGATATAAGAAAATTACAGTGTTTTTCATTTCTAATTTGACGACATTAATGCCTTCACAATATCACAGAGTTTGACATTGTTAGCACTTTAAAAATAATAATAAAATAAAATGTAATAAATAATATTACTACTTTCTAATTTGACAGCATTACTGTCTTCACAATATTACAAAATCTGATAATATTACCTCTTCAAAAAAATAGTGTAAAAGTTACAAAAATAAAAAAATAAGGAAAAGTTAAATACATAAAAATGACAAATAAATGACAAATTATACTTTTTAATATAATATATTAAAAACAAATACAATTTATTTAAAAATAGTGTAAAAATTACAACATCAAAAATTATTTTTAATAAAAATATGATCAAATGTAATAAATAAAAATGACAACATTATCCATTTCTAATTTGACATTACTGGCTTCACAATATTACAGAATGTGACAACATTACCACTTTAAATATAGTGTAAATAAATAAAAATTACAAATTATGAATTAATTAATTAATTTTAAAAAATGCAAATATGATCAAATGTATTTAAAAATAGTGTAAAAATGACAACATTACTGTCTTCACAATATTACAAAATTTGTCAATATTACCACTTTAAATATAGTGTAAACAATTTAATAAATAAAAATGACAAATTATAAATAAATAATAATTAATAAAAAGCTGATAAAATGTATTTAAAAATGTGTGTAAAAGTGACAAAATTACTGCCTTCACAATATTACAGAATCTGACAATATTTGGGTATCCTGGGCATGTAAACGTTTTAACATCTGCTTGTTTTGTAATTATTTTATTAGCAATTAAAATTGTAAATACTACACCAATGTTCTTCATCATGTTTTCACTCTCATTCCATTCCACCGGTTTGACTCGGCTTTCTTGAAGAATGTCCAAGCTGCTCTTTTCCATGTAATGATAGCATATAAGCAGACACCATCAAAAACTCTAGATGACTATGTTGTAACGTTTCAAACGTTTGCGTTTGTGCGCAGGAGAAGGAGGACAAGGCGATCCTGCAGGTGGAGGTGCAGCACCTGAGGCAGGACAACATGCGTCTGCAGGAGGAGAGCCAGACGGCGGCCGCCCAGCTCAGGAAGTTCACAGAGTGGTTCTTCCACACCATCGACAAGAAGCCTTGATGGACACTCCGTCTGCCCCGGGACGAGCTGCAGCCTGTCTTTGGGGCACGCGAGAGTCGAAAACCACTGGAGGACTGTGTGCCGCTGGAGCGTCAGATACTTCACGGGGCTTCAGCGGCATCTACCTACACTAGCAAAGCCCGATTCCTACTGCAATTCCAATGAGATGTAGAATGTAAGTACATACTGGACTGAGGAAGACACTTCGCTGGTGCTCGTTGGTGTCTCTGGTTCACTCGCGGGGCAGGTTTAGCATGGAGAATGTACTCAATCGGATCCTGGAGGTGGATTATGAATGTAACGCATCAAGACTTGTAG
>CM031955.1:36891677-36896677 GCA_018749465.1 Paracanthobrama guichenoti
GACACTGAAGACTGGAGTAATGATGATAAATTCAGCTTTGATCACAGGAATAAATTACACTTTACAAAATGTTCAGTAAATAAATTATTTACATATTTTAAGATATTTTAGTTTGACTTTTTCTGTTTTAATTTATAATTAGCATTCCATCGGAGCCCATGTCATGTCAATCAGAGCGTGTCTTCTGTCTGTGAATCAATAATCAACGTTCTCACGCAGGACACATGGTTTCTGCATTACAGTGTCTGTCAAACGCTTCACCACTGATGTGGCTTCCATGCAGAGTCAAATCATTTACATTTATGCATTTGGCAGACGCTTTTATCCAAAGCAACTTACATTGGATTCAAAGTACACATTTTTACATTTTTGTCAGTTCTTGCTTTCCCTGGGAATCGAACCCATGACCTTGGCGTTGCTAGCGCCACGCTCTTATTGTTTGAGCTACAGGAAAGTAGCTCTAAAGAGACTGATACAGGAAAATCACTCTAAATCCGCAAATTCTTCTAGATGTTCCTCGTTGTAGCAGCTCAGTTTGTTGTAAAGAAGGTAAAACTTTAGATTCGTACAAAACTTGTAAACCCTAATTCATTGGAATTGCATAAAACCAGCCAATCAGGTTACATATATAAAACAAATACTGCTTCCTTATTGGCAAGAACCTTTAACGTCCATGGAATCTTTCATTCCACAATAGTAAAAAAACTAAAAAAAAAACAACAAACAAACAAAAAAAATATATATATATATATATATATATATATATATATATATATATATATATATATATATATATATTAGATTATTTAAATATTCTTCACAATAAAGGTCCCTAAAGGGGTTTTTCACAGCGAACCATGAATATGCAAATGAGCCCCGCCTCCACTCTTTCGCACCAGCTCAGAGATCCACTCACTCAGCTATACTGTAGTAAACGCTGCACAATGGTGTCGCTCTACAACGTCGCAAACAACGGTAATTAATATGATTAGCCTTTGGCTTGACTACATTATCAAACAGCTAATAATGTGTTGCTAATGTCACACAAAACATGTTACCGTTCGCCATCTCAGTCTGCTTTCAGTATCAGTCAATATCCTTAGAAACGCTTTGAACAACTCTGAACGTCAGTGGAGAAAGGTATATACACTCACCTAAAGGATTATTAGGAACACCTGTTCAATTTCTCATTAATGCAATTATCTAATCAACCAATCACATGGCAGTTGCTTCAATGCATTTAGGGGTGTGGTCCTGGTCAAGACAATCTCCTGAACTCCAAACTGAATGTCAGAATGGGAAAGAAAGGTGATTTAAGCAATTTTGAGCGTGGCATGGTTGTTGGTGCCAGACGGGCCGGTCTGAGTATTTCACAATCTGCTCAGTTACTGGGATTTTCACGCACAACCATTTCTAGGGTTTACAAAGAAGGGTGTGAAAAGGGAAAAACATCCAGTATGCGGCAGTCCTGTGGGAGAAAATGCCTTGTTGATGCTAGAGGTCAGAGGAGAATGGGCCGACTGATTCAAGCTGATAGAAGAGCAACTTTGACTGAAATAACCACTCGTTGCAACCGAGGTATGCAGCAAAGCATTTGTGAAGCCACAACACGCACAACCTTGAGGCGGATGGGCTACAACAGCAGAAGACCCCACCGGGTACCACTCATCTCTAACTACAAATAGGAAAAAGAGGCTACAATTTGCACAAGCTCACCAAAATTGGACAGTTGAAGACTGGAAAAATGTTGCCTGGTCTGATGAGTCTCGATTTCTGTTGAGACATTCAGATGGTAGAGTCAGAATTTGGCATAAACAGAATGAGAACATGGATCCATCATGCCTTGTTACCACTGTGCAGGCTGGTGGTGGTGGTGTAATGGTGTGGGGGATGTTTTCTTGGCACACTTTAGGCCCCTTAGTGCCAATTGGGCATCGTTTAAATGCCACGGCCTACCTGAGCATTGTTTCTGACCATGTCCATCCCTTTATGACCACCATGTACCCATTCTCTGATGGCTACTTCCAGCAGGATAATGCACCATGTCACAAAGCTCGAATCCTTTCAAATTGGTTTCTTGAACATGACAATGAGTTCGCTGTACTAAAATGGCCCCCACAGTCACCAGATCTCAACCCAATAGAGCATCTTTGGGATGTGGTGGAACGGGAGCTTCGTGCCCTGGATGTGCATCCCACAAATCTCCATCAACTGCAAGATGCTATCCTATCAATATGGGCCAACATTTCTAAAGAATGCTTTCAGCACCTTGTTGAATCAATGCCATGTAGAATTAAGGCAGTTCTGAAGGCGAAAGGGGGCCAAACACAGTATTAGTATGGTGGTCCTAATAATCCTTTAGGGGAGTGTAGTTCATCATAACATCGTAATATACATCATATACAATATTCACACACTACTTCACACACTAATCTTCCTGATTTTTCATATCAAGAGAAAAATATACCAGGATAACCTGCTTCTCTTGAGACTCCGCCCACTGCTTCAGAGAATAGTTAATGATATGCTAAAGCCCGCCCACACTTGTGACGTGATTGGTTATAAGGTAGTTTGTGACTGAAGGACAGCTCCATTCCCCAAGCTGTCAGGGCATTGAACTCCCTCCCGACTCTGCCGACTCTCCCCTCTTCTGCCCCACGTACCTGATCTGGGAATCACCCCCCCCCCAGTTCTCCTCCCTTCATCGACCTCATTATATTGTCTCTCTGAGGAATTGGTCTCCCCTCTTACAGACTCTTTTTTTTTTGCACACACTCTTATAATTTTATTTTATACCTGCACTGACTTAAATCTGAAATTGCACTATTGTTACTATTGTTTGCACTATTTGCCATCGCCACTTTACCTCTATAATTCACTTTATCCATCTTTTTTAAATCTTTCTTCTGTTGTTGTTACTGTTAAACTTTTGTTGTTATTGTTATTGTTTTGTTGTTGTTAGGCACCTAGGGTCTGAGAGTCATAGAATTTCAATTCTCTGTATGTATGTACTGTACGTATGGCAGAATTGACAATAAAGCTGACTTTGACTTTGACTTTGACTTGACTTCAGAAACACCAGCAATTTAAACTGTGTCTTTGGTTCACTGCCGTTTAAAGAGGAAATACGCAGCAATGGTGTTGAATCTGCACATGGTTTGCATATTAAAGCATATTAAAAACACCACATAGACATATAAACACCATTAAAAACTAGATTTTCACCACACAGGGGGTCTTTAAAAGAAAGTTTTTTTGTTTTTGTTTTCTTACTGCGAAGAACAATCTAACATTTAAAGAACCTTTTGTGTAATGGAAAGGTTCCATGGATTTTGAAGGTTCTTCATGGAGCCATCGATGCCAATAAAGAACCTTTATTTAACCACCAAAAATGGTTCCCCCATGGTATCCCTATAAAAAAAAAAAATCCAACTTGCAAATTGTTGAGTGTCACACAAGTTGAGTGGACACATTTCTGACCATTTAACTGCATGTTTACAACTAATTTGTCCACTGAACACACAAGTAAGTTTAGAAAACTTAGGTTGTGAATCCGAAATCGCCCCCATTGCCTCAAATACTGCATTGTTTGAGGGGACGGCCATTTGTAGTGGTGTCCGAAACCATAGTGGACATTATTGAGTGCACTCATTCAATCCCACAATGCACCGCAATAACGAGTGTACAGCCGATGTACACACAGCCGTCCGACTTCACACACTCGTTTTAATTCACTCCTTCAAGTGAACTATATTAGTGGATAACGTAGGGAATAGTGAATGAGGGTTTAGGGGGCGATTTCGGATTCAGCCTCGATGTTCTGATTTCTTCATGGCTTCCCGTCATCGCGCATGCGCAGTCTGTCGTTGCCTGCGCGGCGTTTCCTCCTTTAACCATGCTGTAGTAGGGCCTGAATTTCATCTGTTTGAGGTAACGTTAAGTTTTCTTTAAGCTTTATTAATTAAATTAAGCTACATAAATTGCACACCTAGACCTAGTTAGTGAAATATAATATTATGTAAAACTAAACGCATACTAAAGCATGTGGTGATCAGTCTGCTAGTTAGCAATCTGTTAACATTTGAAGGGTATCGATCAAAATATATACGGCTAGAGTATGGCTGGGTAGACGATATATTTCATGGAGACGATATAAAAGGTCTATTGTTAGAGATTGTCCGCGTAGCACAGTGCTACTTAAAGCTGTACTATGTAACTTTTTTTTGTGAATTTACTAAATGTATATACATTAATGTATGCACAAGTACATCATGAATCAATTTCCTATTGGGACTATTTTAGACCAGTCGGCAGCGCTGCGGAGTAGCAAAGTACCTGCGTGACTCGCCATAGACATAAACAGAGAAGCTCCGGCTACAATGTTCTTCCGCAAGACGCGGAAAAGTTTTGTTTTTATGAAACGAGCACCATAAGTTACAGCTTTAACGTTATTGACACTTTATACAAGAGTGAGGAAACCTGCTTAAATGAGGAAAGAAATAGAAGCATGATGTTAAAAATGTTAAAGGCAGCATGTGATTGCGAATTTAGTTATCTAATCGTGTTTATTGCGATTTAATAGTGAAACGCACGTTTATTTAAGACATAACCGACTGTTGTTGAATGCTACACAAGGTGGGATTTTTGGCAAAATTGTGTATAAACAATTTAGTGAAACCCAGATGTTTCAGTAGGCTGTACTAGATCTGTGTATTAGCTCTTAAAGGGACAGCAGCCTATTTTACCTGCCTGTGTCCTTAATGTTAAAGGTGCACTATGTAACTTTTCCGTCCGTTAGAGGTCGCCTATTCAAAACAAAGGCGTAGCTTGATGACGGCAAGTTTGAGCGCAGGGACATGTGGTCTTCCCCTCACAGCCGGTGGGAAAGACTCGGGATAGGACTCGGGTAGAAATCATGTTCATGGATGTGATTATTAACGTTACTGTAGTGTGAAGCAGAGCAGGACCGAGTGTTGTGGAGCTGAGCGAGGCCGCTGGAG